>JAODAL010012047.1:0-97102 GCA_025379985.1 Phyllomedusa bahiana | reverse complement strand
AAAAACCCCCGAAATAATAAATAAATATAGCCCCCCTGTAGTGACAGCGATACATACATAGCTGCCTCCCAGGAGTGACAGCGATACATACATAGCTGCCTCCCAGGAGTGACAGCGATACATACATAGCTGCCTCCCAGGAGTGACAGCGATACATAAAATAGCTGCCTCCAGGAGTGACAGCGATACATACATAGCTGCCTCCCAGGAGTGACAGCGATACATACATAGCTGCCTCCCAGGAGTGACAGCGATACATACATAGCTGCCTCCCAGGAGTGACAGCGATACATACATAGCTGCCTCCCAGGAGTGACAGCGATACATACATAGCTGCCGCCCAGGAGTGACAGCGATACATAGATAGCTGCCGCCCAGGAGACACAGAGATACATACATAGTTTGCCTCCCAGGAGTGACAGCGATACATACATAGCTGCCTTTCCCAGGAGTGACAGCGATACATACATAGCTGCCCCCAGGAGTGACAGCGATACATACATAGCTGCCTCCCAGGAGTGACAGCGATACATAGCTAGCTGCCCCAGGAGTGACAGCGATACATAGCTAGCTGCCCCCCAGGAGTGACAGCGATACATAGCTAGCTGCCCCCCAGGAGTGACAGCGATACATAGCTAGCTGCCCCCCAGGAGTGACAGCGATACATAGCTAGCTGCCCCAGGAGTGACAGCGATACATAGCTAGCTGCCCCGG
This sequence comes from Phyllomedusa bahiana, assembly GCA_025379985.1. Lineage (NCBI taxonomy): Eukaryota > Metazoa > Chordata > Amphibia > Anura > Hylidae > Phyllomedusa > Phyllomedusa bahiana. Next base: position 96,388 of record JAODAL010012047.1, on the reverse strand, counting down.
TAGTGACAGCGATACATAGCTAGCTGCCCCGGTAGTGACAGCGATACATAGCTAGCTGCCCCGGTAGTGACAGTGATACATAGCTGCCCCAGTAGTGATAGCGATACATACATAGCTGCCCCAAAAGCGATAGTGATAGGTAGCTGCCCCAGTAGGGATAGCGATACATACATAGCTGCACCAGTAGTGATAGTGATACATACATAGCTGCCCCAGTAGTGATAGTGATACATACATAGCTGCCCCAGTAGTGATAGTGATACATAGCTGCCCCAGTAGTGATACATAGATAGCTGCCCCAGTAGTAATGATACATAGCTGCCCCAGTAGTAATGATACATAGCTGCCCCAGTAGTAATGATACATAGCTGCCCCAGTAGTGATAATACATAGATAGCTGCCCCAGTAGTGATAATACATAGATAGCTGCCCCAGTAGTAATGATACATAGATAGCTGCCCCAGTAGTAATGATACATAGCTACCCCAGCAGTAATGACACTTAGCTGCCCAGCAGTAATGACACTTAGCTGCCCCAGCAGTAATGATACATAGCTGCCCCAGTAGTAATGATACATAGCTGCCCCAGTAGTAATGATACATAGCTGCCCCAGTAGTAATGATACATAGCTGCCCCAGTAGTAATGATACATAGCTGCCCCAGTAGTAATGATACATAGCTGCCCCAGTAGTAATGATACATAGCTGCCCCAGTAGTAATGAATAAATAAAAGTCACTCACCTTTCCTGGATCCTCGGCCGAGCTCTTCCTCCCAGCAGCCAACATCCGACAGCACCGAGTGGCGCAGGGGATGTGACGTCACTGTGCACCACACTGCCTGCGCCGCTCATCGCTGTAGATGCGGCGCTCAGTGAGCGCCGCATCTACATCGATAGGGGAAGCAGGGGCGGTAATGCACGGCTCCTGTTTTTTTTGTAATGCAGCTGCACGCTGTGTGCAGCTTCTATCCCTGCGCGGCCGGATTACAGCGGCCGCGCAGAGGAGATGCCGACCGGCAGGGGATGCGCTAAGGCTCGGTACCAGTCCGGACCGGCGGTTATGGACCCCTGTATTATAGTATTTGAAGCAGGATTTCAGAGTAAATTGCAAGGAGAGAGAAAAAAAAAAAAAAAAAAAAGGAGAAAGTATTGCCGACCCTTCCCACAGGGACGTGGTTGTTAGTTTGCTCAGTATACAAACTAATATAGAGCAAGCTGAAAATCACTGTATCCAGGCACAGTAAGCCAAACTTTTACTGTTTCTTAAGGGGTCCTTTCAGGATTTAATCTGCTTTTTACTCAAAAACCCTGCTCTAAAATCATTTAAAATCTATAGATCACAGAGCTCAAACTTCTTTTCCTTTATCATATCCTGCTTTCAGATAGGATAGCAAAAATCCCTTGACAGAGCACCTTGGTTATAAGCCTTTGCCCTAAGAGGCTGACACTAGGCGAACCAAACGTGTTGGGCACGCCCAGATGGACTATCCAGTTGGGACAAAAGCCGTGACCGAGAGGCAAACCAGAAACTCGATTCCATGGAGGAGGGGAAAGAAAAAAAAAAAGGGAGGGACCTGGGATGTCCAATAGTAGTTCCAGAGGGTGGGGAGACAAAAAAGTAACAATTAAAAAATTCATCATCAGCGGTGGCAGCCCTTTAGTACACTGCTGCCTGAAGTACCTTACAGCCGAGGCCAAGAACTTAGAAAAAGTATGGTCTGAAGTCCAAGTGGCAGCTTAAGCCTAAGCTTGATACTGAACTGCGTAGGAGGCACCAACTACTCGTGTAGAATGGGCAGTGACCTGGAACGGAAAAGACTCACCCCTCAACCACAAGCTTCCAAAACTGCAGACCAGATCCAGCTGACAATGGTGGCCTTAGGGCTTGTCCCCACGGCACAGGTTTGCAGCCGGTTTTTCAGATGGTTTTCGGTCCCCACTGCACGGATTGTCCGCCCGGCGGTTTTTTCACACAGCCGACGGTCTTAAAAACATAAAACATGTTCATTCTTCCGCCCAGTTTTCGGGTGGAATATGAACATGTCTGTGTGAAGGGGGAGGGCTTTTCTCCGCTAATCGCGGAGAAAAGCCGCCCCCCTGCGGCCCGAAAACAGTTAAACCGACCGGTATTTGTCCTGTGCCGTGGTGACATGGCCTTAGAGGCCGCCGGGCTCCATAGCAGAGAAGTAAATCTGAATGGCCCTGACACCGCCCAAACAATGTAAAGACCCCTCTCAAGGGTGAGAGGGCGAGGGGCAAAAAGAGGGCAGAACTACGTCTATATGGACATAAAATGATGAAACCACTTTAGGGAGAAACGAAGGAATGGGACGTATGACAAACTTGTCCTTATGGAGTACTAGAAAAGTGGATTTACAAGACAGAGCCGCCAGCTCAGACACTCGGCGGATGGAAGGGATGGTCACCAGGAAGGCCACTTTCCCTGAAAGTAAACCCCGACCTTCCCGTTTGGCTGGGACAACTGCCGCTGGGGTGCCGCAGGAAAACAGAATTCTCGGAGGCCCTTCAACCTCAAAGAAATGAAAAACCCCCGAATGGAGGAAGCCGGGGTACTGAAGTCTTCGGGCGTCACTGCATCACCCCTTCGATACCATGCACCCGAAGGTGAGCCTCACGGAATCCAAAAAAAAAGAGGCAGCGGAGGTGGCATGTGGGGATAGGTGAACAGCGTAAAGGAAGATCACCCAGCTAAAGAGCCGACTGGTTTCTTGACACCCTCAGAGGTGAGAACATCACAGTGAAAATACGCACTGACAACCCCCTCCTCCCCCCCGATAGGTGAGAGCCAGAGGCCCTATCACCTTCCAACAGATGAGAGCCAGGCGCTCAATCATCAGGTGAGAGGCAGACCTCGATCAACATCTGCTAGCACACAAAAAATAAACTCTGCATATCTGCGAAGCAGGCTCTTCATTCTACAGACTCTTACCCGAATACTGATCAGCCTGGCGTCAGCAGGAGGGATATAGTCCATCTGGGCGGGCCCAACACGTTTGATCCACCTAGCATCAGCTTCCTAGGGTAAGGGCCTATTATCAAAAGGTGCTGTGTCCCCCAATGATAATGGCGAGAAACAAAGCATTATAAAGGCACATAAAAAACAATTAGCCGTTCATGTATTGCATGGGTTTGTTGCGTCACAAGTGAAGGCTCTATTTCAGCTAATTGATGGAAGTCCCAAAACTAGTTTTACTTGTATTAATTTACAATGGCCTCATAAGGTATTAAAAAGATTTTACTAAACTAGACAGTATTGTATGTCCGTTTCCATTTTGCACCCCATGTTTGCACTACTTTAGTGGCATTACAATAGAAATGGCAACAAGAAATTACTAAACAGTTTGTCAATTAAAACAGACAGTTTAGCACCATTTTGGTAACAGATTTGCCATCTCTTTAATATAAAAGGGGTTTTCCCACCTAGCTGTTTCACAGAGCCGGCTTTTCACAGCCAGCTTCAGGCTCCTACTTCCTGGTCTTGCTGTGGGTAGTTTTACAGCAGTGATTGGCATATCAGATCTGCTATTCTTTGATAAGCCTGTTAGAGGGACATTAGCAATAGAGGGGTTTAAAATAGTAGGACATTAGGCTACAGAGCTACAAGGCTACACCCAACGCGTTTCGCTGAACCCCTGACGAAGCTTCAGAGAAACGCGCGTTGGGCGTACCCTTGTGCTGCTGGTCCGTATTCACCCATTATGCAATACTATAGAATTTGTCTCTTTTTCTTTGTTAGTTGGAATTCATGCTTATTTACTTACACACTGTGGGGGTAATTGTATTTGCTTTATATGTTACTGTATTGTTTCTACTAACATTATAATATTGTGTATTTACTTACTTTGGGGCTTACTTTCCAGCAGTTATTCTTCAGTTATCCAGCACTGTGTCTATTTGTTTTTGTGTGTTATATTTATTTAATAAAATATTTTTTGCAATTTTTATTTGGGTTAGTGTTTTTGTGTTTGCCATTGCCCATTTTGAGTATGTTAAGCTACAAATCAATAAAACACGAACAGAAACCCATTTACTAAATTACATATAAACATACATTATACACACATGTAATAAATAAAAAAAATATATATATATATATATATATATACATATATATACACATATATATATATATACACACACACACACATATACAACACCACACCTATATATGTATATATCTCTTGTGACAAGTATTACCTTGAATATGTTTCAAATATTTTCAAAATAAGTGTTATGTCATATAGCTATGTGTGTCTTACCAAACATTAAGTCTCTTTCCAAAAACCTTCACATTGTTGAGATGAGTGACCGCTCTTTCCACAGCATATTCATCACCCATCTCCACGAGGGCTGTGCCTGGAATAGTCTTCATGAACTTTACCTGTAACCATAAAAAATATATATTTATTAAAAATAACTATGCAACAAAGTATGGATGAGAATCATGTCATTGGTTTTACACAAGCCATGCTGTATACCATAACTCTAATCTGCTTACAAATGTCAAATAGGTAGGTTAAATGGGGATGTCTTGTCAAAACTACCCACATTTTAGATGACTTTCGCGGAGTGATAAGCTGCAGGTCAAACTTTACAAATGCTTCGTGGGTGAAAATGTAGTATTATATGGCAGCTATTCAAATGCTGACTGAGCACAGTTTGCCAAAGTGAATGTTTTAGCAGCTCAACTGACTGACATCCATAAACGCTAAAGGGTTTATTAGGTACCTTATTAATTAAATTAAGCTCCTTTATCTAAATATAAATTATTGGAGACGGGTTGGGTTCAATCCACAGTTTTGCATATTGTTATTGTGTACTGGTATTTTTTTCTCAAGAATACTTAAAAAGGTACCTTTTAAAACAAGACTTCTCGCTCCTTTTACCATGCTACACCTCTCTTGCAGGCAGTAAGCTTAGCCAGTTGGTACTCGGGCACTTCTATGGTAACATGGCAGCACAACTATTGACTGAAAGTCCTATTTTTACTGCACACCACAAGTAGGGCTGACCACGACAACTCTGTACTCAATGTAGCAAAAGGAACTGCACCTTAATTTAAACTTTACACACGTTAACCCCATAATCGAAAATTACATAAATGTATGTGAAAGGGGTTGCCTCACTACATTGATTCATCTGACCTCAGTCCTGTGTTCGCGGGTTCATTTTGAATTCAAGGGCGTGTTTACTGGCTTCTATTAATCTGTAGTAGAAGCCAGGTCTGTAGCTATAGCAACCAGTGCTGGCAGCCTATTATGAGAGACTGAACAGGTCTGTAGCTATGGCAACATGAGGAGCTGATGCAGCCCATACAAGAGGGGATATCTAGGAATAGGTAGGACACTGTTAATGGACATATAGTGCAAAGTGACTTGTTTTTGCAAGATCTTTAACATAAAAAGCAATCCTTGTAGTGAGATAACCCCTTTAAAAGGTGTATCAAGCAGGCTCGCTGATTCCGCTATGAACCCAGCGAGTGCCTGCTGTTAGTTACAGCTTGCACCTGTTATCAGTGGCCACAATTGAAGATAATCCCGATCCCAGTTATTTAACTACTTAGATGCTGTCTTGAGGAAGTAGTGCAATGTCCCCTCCCTCCGCCCGATTGGCTCCACCACGATGCAATCCCATGGTGCTGTTCAGTTGCCATGGCAGCCAGGAGACTAATGAAGGCCTCCAGATTCGCCATTAGTTTGCTTTTGTTACACCCTGCTATAAGCAGTAGCTCATTAAAAACCTTCATGTTCTCCAAATTAGTATCAATAAAAACTTCAGTTTGCCCCACAGAAAAAAGGTAATGCATACGTTCAATGGTGCAAAAATAAAGTTATTTGCCTTTAGGAAATGCCGACTTTTTTAAAGTAATAAAAATAGTGAAAACTATATGAATTTTGTATCACTAGAATTGCACTGACCTCTAGAATACAAAGATATGTCACTTTATACCACATTTGTTTTGTTCCCCAGTACATTAAATGGTGGATTAGATTGTTTAATTAAAAAATACCACTATTCCCACACAAAACAAGCCCTAGCCCAACTATGATCCACAGAAAAAAAATAAAAGATACGGCTCGTATTGTACGCCTGGGGAGACGAGACGTAATTCATAGTTCTCTACGAGAGCTATTAACTGGAATTGTGACACGCGTTTCACCGCATTTAAAGCGCAATACACATCGAAATAAGCCGTGTGAACATACCCATAGTCTTTAAAAGGTGTCGCCTGATTTCTTCACTCTTCTCAGAGACATGGAGCTAGAAACTGGCTTAATTTACTTCTGGCAGAAGGATTACAGCCAAAACCCTTAGGGCGAGATGTCTGAAAATTGGCGTTGCTACTTCAGTTTTTAGGCGCATTAAATAAGTGTAAAGTGCGCCAGAAAGTCCGACTATCAAAAATCTGGCGTCAGGTATACCTTGCATAGTAAACATAATGCGCCTAAAAATTATGTGCTGTGTGCCTCCATAACAAAATGGCAAAAAGGCGCATAGCACATCGTTATGAGTGTATATGTGTTAGGCGCATTTTACAAGTATGTGTTAGGCGCATTACATATACTTGTAAGAAGCTATGCGCCTCCATGCACGATGTGCCTCGATAGGGGTATTACATACGCTTCTAATGATATGCTATGTGCCGTGATTTGCGTTAATCGTGGCACAAAACATTTCATTATAGTACGTAATGCCCTATCTAAGCACATCGAGCACAGAGGCACATAGCTTATCATTACAAGTATATGAAATGCGCCTAACACATACTTGTAATGCGCCTAACATATACTTGTGAAATGTGCCTCACACCTATACGCTTGTAATGATGCGCTATGCGCTTCAATAGGCGCATTTCGTAATGGAGGCGCACAGCACATCATTATTAGGCACATTACAATGTGTCGTTCCCGGCATATAATGCGCCTAGTTTTGGTGTACGACAGTTCATTTACATCCAATATATGGTGTCAAAAGTGGTTTTAAGCGCAATATAGACCAAAAAAAACTGGCGTTGCGTGTTGGTAAATGTCGCCCTTAGTCTTTAAAAGGTGCCCCCCTAATTTCTTCACTCTGCTCAGAGACATGGAGCTAGAAACTGGCTTAATTTACTTCTAGCAGAAGGATTACAGCCGCCTGGTATCTTGTACTTACTTTCAGTCTCTAAATTGTCGCAGCCTACACCTAACGTTTTCTAATAATACAAATCAGAAATGTGGTGAGAATCACACCTTAGAGATGGTTTTTAAACTTTTAATACCCTATAATCCTGAACATAACTTTTCCTGACATCAAAAAAAAAGGGGAAAAAAGAACCTGCTCGTCTTCCTGCTACAAAATATTCAACGAGAAGGAAACAAACCCAGAATATGATGCACTGGTACTAAATTAAAGCAAAACTCGATGCAAAAAAAAAAAAAAAAGTCACAAGGTCTGCAGATAACAGAAAAAACTTAAAGGGGTTGTCTCACTATAAAGAATAGCTTTCAAAATGTAGGGAACACTAAATGAAGACGTTTTCCAAATATATTGCTTTGTTCATCTTTTTTTGTTATGGAGCTACTCACAGAAAAGAATTGACAATATTCCTAGGGTTATTCGTATATCTCAAAAAATCACAGAAATTAATCAACCCAATCCTAAAATATACTTTAATAGGGATATAAAAAAAAAGACAAATTACCCAGTGCTACGTGTCTGTCCTAGGGTATGCAGATACAGAATATAGAGGATACTTCCAAAATATTCACCCACCAGAATAACACCCAGGGGGGCCTAAACTTTCCACTAATAGATCCAAAAGTACAGGTGGAGTAATCGCCCCGAAAAAAAGGGCGGCCCCACCTCTCGATGACTTCCCTATTAAATCTCTCTCTATGAGGGTGACAACCAAAATTCAGAACCTGTAAACCCTAGACAGTAGTGACCTAAAAACAAAATATACAAAAATCTACATATACGGGCCTATGATGAAGGCAAGATTAGATTAGTTAATCAAACCAATGTATAGACATCATTCTTTAAGTAAATTACTTCCCTTCGCATTCCATAAACTTCCCAACGCGTTTCTTCCTCTACAATCGCTGAGACTCATCGGGGGGAGTACATCTAGTCCTTCCATAAATGCCGACAAAATGGACAGCACTCATAGCATTCCTGGATAGATACATGTGCCTCACCAGCTTGTTCCCGGCCATGGGTTTAAATACCTACCCTTCCGAGTGAAGAGACACCCACTCTGTGGGTGTATCCCTCATTAGGATTTTGCCCCCCTCTTCAGCTATTACATAATACATGTTTCCTACCTCTTGGAGGACGCCGGTGGTCTCCTTCCCCATACCAAAAAACCCGCGTCCCGTGCCCGCTACGTCACGAGTCTGTGCTGGTGCGAGGAAGGAGATCCCGCGCATGGGCAGTGATGATCTCCAATTCCCGGCATTCGCGCATGCGCAATCGCCGAAAAATGCTCGCGCGTTTACATCACTGGTATTCTCTCTCAGACGTTTAAGGAGTTATTCCGATCATCTTTAACAGACACTATTGACCCTGTATGGCAATATCAGATGGTGTGTATATGTTGCATATATCATATATTGAATCAAAAAGGTCTTACACGGGAAGGACACTTAGGGAAGGAGATGGGGGTTTCATTATATGTAATATCTTGGGAGATACAATCTCCCTAAGTGGGGGTATCGCCAGTATGACAGTCCATGACACTATTCCCATGACAAAGGGGTTTAGCAAATAAGGCACATCCATACATACAAGCACAATGATATTACAAATGATATTTAGATACAATATGGTCAGTGGGCTATTTCGCCCCAATGGACCGCCACATCAATGTGTGATCTAGCGAACCAAACTCCAGCCAAAAAATGTAAATATAAAACACCCAAATTACAAAAACTCATTGAGACCATTCGGTTGCAAAGTCTTTAACCTGAAGGTCCATTCAGTTTCTTTACACATTAGTTTTTTGTCTACGTCTCCCTTCCTTACTGTGGAGTTAATCTTTTCAATACCAATAAAGGTCAGTCCTGCAAACACCCCTCCATGTTCTTCCCTAATATGTTTTGCAAGTGGGGTATCTCGGCGATTTCTATATCCCCAATGTGTTCCCCTATTCGGGTCTTTAGTTGTCTAATTGTTTTGCCAATGTATTGTTTTTGGCAATGGCAGGTACACAAATAGACCACGCCTTTTGTTACACAATTTATAAAATCACGTATTTCAAAGGTGCAGCCTGTGCTGTGGCTGCTGAATTCTTTAGTCTTGACCACATATGGACAGGCTACACATTTGCCACACCGGAACATCCCATTGGGTTTTCTATCAAGCCAGGTTTTTCCTCCAGGTGGTGGCCTGTAATGACTATGTATAAGTCTGTCCCTGATAGATCTTCCCTTTCTAAAGGTGATAAGAGGGTTAGTGGACAGAAACTCCCCCAAGTCCCTGTCCGCCAATGGGAAATGTTCCAATATCTACTGATGATTCTTCTCACTTCTTGATTTTTTATCATCAAACTTTACCTATAATCCTTGGAGAGGTCTCAAATCCTGTCTCTCTAGGTTTACCATGGAGAAGTGTACTTCTCTCACTTTCTAAAGCATTTCAAAAAGGCAGGTTTAAGATCTGTAGGGGATAACCTCTTTCTAAGAATCTCTTTTTTAAAAATCGTCCCCTGTCTGTAAAAGTCTCTATTCTCGAGCAATTTCTTCTAACTCTCAAGTATTGCCCTTTTGGAATGCCTCTTCTTAAACTGGCAGGGTGGTGGCTCTCCCACCTGAGCAGGCTATTTGTGGCCGTTTCTTTGCGAAACGTAGTGGTTTGTAAATTGCCTAATGGATCCTTTTTAATTCGGAGGTCCAAGAAGGCAATCTCTGACTTATGGATCTCTGATGTAAATTTTAGACCCACTTCTTTCCCCTATTAAAGGGCCTCCATAAATGAGGCAAAGGCCACTTCTGTACCTGCACAGGACAAAAACATCACTATAAATCTTACCCACAGTAGGATTTTAGATGTAAAGGGTTCCAATTCATCACCGAAAACAATTGTGCTCTCCCCCAAACCCGGAAGAGGTTTGCATAAGATGGGGCACAGGATTCCCCCATGGCCGTCCCCCTGAGCTGGTGGAAGAGCTTAGATCCAAACAAGAAAAAATTATGGGTAAGTTTAAACTCGAGTAATCGCAGTACAAGCACATTATGACGATGATGTTGACTCCCCCTTGTTTTGAGAAAGAATTCTACCGCCTTTAGGCCCCAGTGGTGTGGAATACTGCTGTAAAGTGCTTCCACATCCACCGAGGCCAGTCTTACATCTTCATCTACTGAGAATTCCCTCCAATCTAACCAATAGATCGGAGGTACCCCTAAGATAAGATGGCAAAGATGTCACAAAACCCCCTCAATACTTTGCCCAAAAATAGATCCCAATATTTTGGACAGGGAACCTACTCCTGAGACTATAGGACGTCCTTTTAAAGGAGAGATACCTTTGTGAATCTTAGGTAGTGAATAAAACGTGGCTATTTGGGGTTTTTAGGGGGTATGAGAAAACGAGATTTCACCCCTATAGAGAGACCTTTGTATCAACACCTGTAATCACTATTTCTTCTAGTTCTCTTAAAAATTCATCCGTGGATCTCTGGTTAAAAACACATAGCTGGAACGATCGTCCAGTATTTTTAGACACATAGAAGTATACATCTCATGACTCATCAGAACTACATTTCCCCCCGTGTCTGAGGGTTTTATAACTAGACTATCATCAGTTTCCAGGTTTTAAGAGCTTCCATTTCCCTATATGTATATTCTACTACCTCCTCGTCTCATCCTCTCCTTACTGAGATTTTTCCAGGTCTTTTGTCACCATTTTAAGAAGATGTCGATTTCTGGGGTTAATTGTGGAGGAGGTGAACGTGTACTCTTTGGACATAAATCTGTGTATCCAGTGTTAGGTCCTCCTTCACCCTCCTCCAAAAGTTCTGTCAATACTTTAATTCCTGGAAGGTCTTCCCTTGCTATACCTAATTGCTCACATGTTTGTGCATCATTATTTCTAAAGAATTTTATCCATTTAATTTTACGTACAAACAAATTAATATCTTTAACCCAATCAAATTCCCTGAATCTCGAGGTAGGTACAAAGGACAAGCCCTTAGATAATACAGTCAGTTCATCATGTGTCAGAGACCTTTCTGTTAAATTTATTACTTGGTATTCTTTTTCGCTGCAGTTCTTTTTACTCTTGGCTCTTGTTCCTTCTGAGAGTATGGTGGACCTTCCACCTGTTCTAAAAAAGGGAGTGCCGATGATGAGGCAGAGGAGGACAGAGAACTTGAGGATGACCCCAAGTTGTAATCTCTTGAGGGTCCCTCTCTTGGACTTACTTGTCCCCGACCATAATATCTCTGCCTGCCCCCAAATTCTCTTTGTTGGTTCCATCTCCTAAAGGGTCGACCTCTCCCTCGCTGGAATCTCCCTCTATGATTATACCTACTCCTGCTATTATCACTCTCTTGCTCAGAAGCTGATTGGTCAATAACCTTAGACTCGTTTTCATATAGAAACGAAAATGCTTTCCCTTCTTTAAATTCTGCCAAGTCACGGATAAACTGCTTATGTTTGCGTTCTTTGATGTTACATTGATACTTATCTACTGCTGTCTTTAATAAAGATTCCCTCCTCGCAAAATCGGGATCGGACCTATATTTTAATGCTTTCTCCTTTACTCTTTTAAGTTGTAGCGGTCTTATTTAGAGATATTTTTTCCTCTTCAAGTAAGAAACCCATCAGTTTGAAAGAAGAAGACAATAGTTCATTCTCCCATTTTTCTATTAATTCAGGAGTTCTAGACCTAGGTGAGGGGCTAACTAGAGGTCTAAGACCCCTCGGTGCAATTTTAGATTTAATATAATTCTCAAGGCTTAATGTCTCCCAGAATGATTTAATATTTTCTTTATATGCACCATAAAGTTCATTAAAGAGAATTTTTAAATTTGTTCGTTCATTCTCACCTGACAAATCACAACTAGAAAAGACTTTTTGTGCCTCAGTGAGCCATTTTTCAGTGTCATCCGGTTCACTAAGGAAACCTTCCATTAAACCACTCACAGAAAAGAATTGACAATATTTCCCAGGGTTTTTTCGTATATCTCAAAAAATCACAGAAATTAATCAACCCAATCCTAAAATATAACTTTTTAAAAGGTATATAATAAAAAAGACAAATTACACCAGTGCTACGTGTCTGTCTAGGGGAATGCAGGATACAGAATATAGAGGTACTTCCAAAATATTCAACCCACCAGAATAACACTCCAAGGAGGCCTAAACTTCCACTAATAGATCCTAAAGTACAGGTGGAGTAATCGCCCCGAAAAAAGGGCGGCCCCACCTCTCGATGACTGTCCCTATTAAATCTCTCTCTATGAGGGTGACAAACCCGAAATTCAGAAACCCGTAAACCCTAGACAGTAGTGACCTAAAAACACATATACAAAAATCTACATATACAGGCCTATGATGAAGGCAAGATTAGATTATGTTAATCAGAACGCAATGTATAGACATCATTCTTTAAGTATATTACTTCCCTTCGCATTCCGTAAACTTCCCAACGCGTTTCTTCCTCTACAATCGCTGAGGACTCATCAGGGGGAGTACATCTAGTCCTTCCATAGATGCCGGACAAAATGGACAGCACTCATAGCATTCCTGGATAGATACATGTGCCTCACCAGCTTGTTCCCGGCCATGGGTTTAAATACCTACCCTTCCGAGTGAAGAAACACCCACTCTGTGGGTGTATCCCTCATTAGAATTTTGCCCCCCCTCTTCAGCTATTACGTAATGCATGTTTCCTACCTCTTGGAGGACGCCGGTGGACTCCTTCCCCATACAAAAAGCCCGCGTCCCGTGCCCCCCTACGTCACGAAATCTGTGCTCGTGAGAGTAAGGAGATCCCGCGCATGGGCAATGGAATTGATCTCCAATTCCCGCAAATTCGCGGGATGCGCAATCGCCGAAAATGCTCGCGCGTTTACATCACTGGTATTCTCTCTCAGAAAGTTTAAGGAGTTTTTTCCGATTAACTCTTAACAACACTATTGACCCTGTATGGCAAAAATCAGATGGTGTGTATATGTTTTCATATATCATATATTGAATCAAAAAGGTCTTACACGGGAAGGACACTTAGGGAAGGAGATGGGGGTTTCATTATATGTAATATCTTGGGAGATACAATCTCCCTAAGTGGGGGTATCGCCAATATGACAGTCCATGACACTATTCCCATGACAAAGGGGTTTAGCAAATAAGGCACATCCATACATACAAGCACAATGATATTACAATGATATTTTAGATACAATATGGTCATTTGGGGTATTTCGCCCCAATGGACCGCCACATCAATGTGTGATCTAGCGAACCCAAAATCCAGCCGAAAAATGTCATATAAAACACCCAAAGTACAAAAACTCATTGAGACCATTCGGTTGCAAAGTCTTTAACCTGAAGGTCCATTCAGTTTCTTTACACATTAGTTTTTTGTCTACGTCTCCCTTCCTTACTGTGGAGTTAATCTTTTCAATACCAATAAAGGTCAGTCCTGCAAACACCCCTTCATGTTCTTCCCAAATATGTTTTGCAAGGGGGTATCTCGGGGATTTCTAATATCCCCCCAATGTGTTCCCCTATTCGGGTCTTTAGTTGGTTCTAATTGTTTTGCCAATGTATTGTTTTTGGCAATGGCAGGTACACAAATAGACCACGCCTTTTGTTACACAATTTATAAAATCACGTATTTCAAAGGTGCAGCCTGTGCTGTGGCTACTGAATTCTTTAGTCTTGGCCACATATGGACAGGCTACACATTTGCCACACCGGAACATCCCATTGGGTTTTCTATCAAGCCAGATTTTTCCTCCAGGTGGGGGCCTGTAATGACTATGTATAAGTCTATCCCTGATAGATCTTCCCTTTCTAAAGGTGATAAGAGGGTTAGCGGACAGAAACTCCCCCAAGTCCCTGTCCGCCAATAGGATGTTCCAGTATCTACTGATGATTCTTCTCACTTCTTGATTTTTATCATCAAACGTACCTATAATCCTTGGAGAGGTCTCAAATCCTGTCTCTCTAGGTTTACCATGGAGAAGTGTACTTCTCTCACTTTCTAAAGCATTTCTAAAGGCAGGTTTAAGAGTCTGTAGGGGATAACCTCTTTCTAAGAATCTCTCTTTTAAATCGTCCGCCTGTCTGTAAAAGTCTTCTATTCTCGAGCAATTTCTTCTAACTCTCAAGTATTGCCCTTTTGGGATGCCTCTTCTTAAACTGGCAGGGTGGTGGCTCTCCCACCTAAGAAGGCTATTTGTGGCCTTTCTTTGGGGAAACTTAGTGGGTTTGTAAATTGCCTAATGGATCCTTTTTAATTCGGAGGTCCAAGAAGGCAATTTCTGACTTGTGGATCTCTGATGTAAATTTTAGACCCACTTCGTTCCTATTCAAGGCCTCCATAAATGAGGCAAAGGCCACTTCTGTACCCTGCCACAGGACAAAAACATCATCTATAAATCTTACCCACAGCAGGATTTTAGATGTAAATGGTTCTAATTCATCACCGAAAACAATTGTGCTCTCCCACAGCCAAAAAATGGGGGTAAATCACACCTTAGAGATGGTTTTTAACTTTTAAAACCCTATAATCCTGAACATAACTTTTCCTGACATCAAAAAAAAGGGGAAAAAGAACCTGCTCGTCTTCCTGCTACAAAATATTCAACTGAGAGAGGAAACAAACCCAGAATATGATGCACTGGTACTAAATTAAAGCAAAACTCGATGCAAAAAAAAAAAAAAAGTCACAAGGTCTGCAGATAACAGAAAAAACTTAAAGGGGTTGTCTCACTATAAAGAATAGCTTTCAAAATGTAGGGAACACTAAATGAAGACGTTTTCCAAATATATTGCTTTTTTTCATCTTTTTTGTTATGGAGCTAAAAATGATTGTATCCCCTTCTGTGCTCTCTCTATTTCCCAAGTGACCGCCCGTGTACTCCTTTTCCCCGCCTTCTGATGAGGAGTGACTCATCAACGGGTAGAAAGCCAGTGTGAAGCTTGTTAACTATCTTTCAGACAAAAGACAAATTTATTTTTGAAATTAGCTCAGAAGCTTCTCGGGACCTCAGAGAATCTAAAACAGACTCATAGCAAATTTACAACAGTTTTGCCCAGAAAGCAAGCAAAGCACTTTTTTTTTCATTCATGCATCCATAAAAACTTTGAAAAATGAACCCCCCTTTTTAAATACTACCCCAAAAAAGGCAATATCAAATCATATTGGGCATCTGTGTTTTACATTGCTTCTTCTTGTACCAATACATGAGGGTTTATATAATGATTTTATACCACCATCTGTGCTGAATATTTATATAAAATTTGGAAAAAAGTAAATATAGAGTTCCTGCTCCTATGGGAATGAAAAGCATCACTACAGAAAACAATCATGCAGTGGTTTTGGGGCAGAATTTAAAAACTTTGATGTGGTTAAGTTTTCAGTCTCAGGGCCCTTTTGAACCCTACAAAATGACCTTAGCTGTGCAGGATGAAAAGGGCATGTACTAAGATTTTGGGTTAATCAAACGAAGGTCTTTTACATCCTTTCCCAAAATTTAGTCTCTTTTCCTTTTTTTAAGATCTCTGCCTTTTCCAGTGAATGGAAACCATGAAATATATTGGGTAAATACCACACCTATCATCATGTCAAAATCGCACAGAAAACACCATAAGAGACCAAAATGCACTTAAAGCAGCCAGACAGTTGGTTTATGCACTCTTTTTAAAGGGGTTGTCCACAACTGTTTTTTTTTTTATAGAGGAAAACCCATTAAATTTTATTCAGCATCCTGTATTCCTGGGGCAAGCTGCTGTAATTACAAAACAGCCTGAATTTAGAATTTGCTAATTAAATAAACAAACAATCTCCTCCCGAGGTCCAAAGAAGCTGGAGTGCCAAATAAACAAAAATTATTTTCTTTGTCTAAAGATCAATAACACACAAGCTCTCAGCTGCCACAGTTCTGTCCCCAAACCTGTGGATGACAAACACTCCCTGCCCTTTTAGATAAACAAAAAGCAGGGGGAAAACACACAGGTCAGCAACTAGAGAAATCAGAAAGCCCCAGAAGGGAAAAAATCATTTGTAGCTCCCAAAAAAAAAAAAAAAAAGAAATAATCAATATATTTGGAAAAAGTCTTGTTTTGGTTCCTACATGTTGAAAACTAAACTTTGTAAGGGACAACCCCTTTTTAAGGCGATTGTGATAGAGGGAGAGAACTACTCTGTTATAACAAGTTTAGATATTTGATGGGGTTTTAGGAGTGAAAAGCAGAGAAAATATTGCAGGACTCCCCAATTCTGCTAAAACCCGGGGCCCCATACTTATTAAAGCTTTCTCTGTTTGGTTTTGTACAAACAAATTGCCAACACTGTATGGGGTGGATCAGTTTTTCAGTTTTTTTTCCTTTTAAATCACGTTTTAAACCCGGGCTTTGAAGCAGGATTTCTATAAAAAGCTCAGCCTTCTCTCCACCCCCAACCCCTCTAAAAAAAGGTTATCTTTAAGCCACCCACAATTTCCCTTTTTAAGCTATGCACAAGTTTTTTGGCTCCATTCTTTTCTAAATGTTTCCTCATTTTTCTTTTAAATTTTTTACTAAAAAAATTATAAAAAATTGCCCAACCAGGTTTTTTCCAGGGGGGTCCCCCATTTTTCAATACAAAAAAACCAGGACTCCGAAAGGGGGTTTAAGGGGAACCCCCAGAATTTCCCAGCATTTTTGCTCAAAAAGAAGAACTGTATTTTTAAATTTCCTGTACTGTGTCCTGTTATTTTTCTCGGGAACCTTCGGAAGTTTTGCCCTTTCATTTTTTTTTATGGGAAACAAAAAGGTGGTCATTCCAATCGGGAAATTTTAATTTAAAAAAAAAAAAACTACCCCGGGGGTAGGGAGGGGCGTGGGGGCTATTCCCCTAGGATCTAAACCCCCAAAAAATCTAAAATTTTAAAAAAACAATACACCCCCATACCATAAAAAAGGGGCTCTTCACACGGAGTACACACTGGTTTACAACGGTTTTAGGATCCGTTTTTGGGGGTCCGCACTGCGGCCCCCCAAGACGGATCTAAACAATTAGCAGCGGGGATTGACATGCAATTTTTTTTCGAGCCTGGGGGAAAAAGCTGCGCTTTTTGAAACCCCGAGCGTGAACAACCCTTAATTTTCACTCCAAGTTCAACCCTTTTGTTTATAGCACAACGTTTTTTATTTACATTTTTGGGGTTTTAATATTTTTAAAATGGGGCACTCACATTTCCCAACTTTTTTTGACCCGACGAATTAGTTCTTTGACCTGGGGGGGATTTTAAACCCCCCTTAACCCCGGGGGCCTGAAAAGTAGTTATTGACCTGAATTTTTTTAGTTTTTTGCCTCCTTGCTTTTCAATTTTTGGGTAATTTTATTTTTTTCAATGCCGCAGTTGTTTTTAAGGCCCTTTTTTTTATTCAAGACGATTTGTACTTCACTTTGTTAAATTAAATTCTACAGTTTTTTGGGTCGGGTGATCCCTTTAATACGGAAGGTTTTTTGTTCGTAATATTTTGCACAAAAATTTTTTATTATATTTTTTTTTTTAATTTTTTTATTAAATTTTTTTTTTAACACTTTCCCTTTTTTTTTTTTTTTAAAAGTACCCTGAATGGAGAACTTTTTTTTACATTTTTTTTATCCATTTGGGTTTAATTGTATTCGCATTTTTCATATATGCTAATACATTATAATCTTTCAGTCTGACACGGGGCATTGATGGGGGACAAGAAACCCAGTCTGTCCTGGTCACTGGTTTTGGTTAACACAGACAGCCCCGGGGCTACTCTAGGTCCCCAGAGCTACTGTGCACCTTTTCCCCCGGGCTTTTGGGTTTTACCGGGCTTTCCGTTCACCCGTCAGACCCAGGAAAACCCGGGTTTAAATTGCCTGCTTGACTTTTCCACCGCAATCAAAGGGTTAAAGCCCCGGGGTTTTGGGGAAATTTTCCCTCTGCCCCCGGGAATTTTTCTGGGAAATCAGGGCTGTGTAGAACAGCCCCCAAAACCCACGCGCTCCCGGGCCCCCCGGGAAGCCTGCAAACCCCATGTCGGGCAGCGAAGGCAAAAAAGTCACGGGAGGACGAACGCCCCGCACCAGCCGACGCAAAAGTCTGGGGGTCGTTAAGGGTAAACCGGGGGCCAAGTGATCCAGTCCCCTACGCAAATTCTAAGGGCTTTTGAAAAATTTAGCGTGTTTTTTCACTATATAATTTGGGTTTTGAAGATGTCGGGAATTTCCCCCGGGTTAAAAAGGGTTTTTTTTAAATATGCTACATAGTTTTTGTAGGATTTTAAAGAAACAGCTTTAATCTTTCCCAAATTTTTTTCTACGGCTGTCCCAAAGAAGAGGGTCTCATAAAAATAAAAAAGGGTGGGTTTGAGCATGTTTTTTTTTTCCCAAAACTTGCTTTAAAAGGGCCGTTTATTTTTCCCCCACTCAAAAATTTTTATTTCTATTGTTAAAACAGTTTTTAACCCCAAAACCCACAAATGGGGCGTACTCATATGTCATCGTTTCCCTAAGAGCTTTTTAGGGGGTTGCAGCACGATCCCGCCCACACACCGCCGGTTTTAGCAAACTAATTGCATTTTAACACCCGGCGGGTTTAAATCACGGGGCCGGCAACACCCGGGTGTTTAAAACCCTTTAAACCCCTTTCTAAAAACAAAAGAAAGTGTAAAAAAAAAAAAATTTTTTAAAAAAATTTAAAAAATTTAAAATCAAACCCCCCTTTTGGGCCCTTTTAAAAAATTTAAAAAAAAATAAAATAAGTTAACATTTTTATTGGGCCGGGGTCCCAAAAATCTGATTTTACTAAAATAAACAAAAATTTTAAACCCCACCCTGCAGGGAAAAAATTGATCAAAAAAGCACATTTTATTTTTCCAACGCTAGCAACAAAAAGGGGCCCTTCACCGCAAAAAACGCCCGCCCACTCATTCCGTAGGTGTTAGTACAAAAAATTTTTAAAACCCACACAAACTACAAAGCAAATTTCAAAAATAGAAAAGTTTGGAATTTTTTTTCTCAGACCCAAAAGGAAACTGTACATTTTTAGTATTGGCGGTGGCCCAACTCCTGTAAATACAGAGAACACACATTTTTACCCAAGAATGAACACCAATTAAACAAAAATCCCCGCAAACAAGGCACAAAAAATTTTTTTTTTTTTTTTTTTTTTTTTTTTTTTCCCCCCCAAATTTTTCCCCACTTCCGAATTTGTTTGCCTTTTCCCCGTATATTCCCATGGGTAAAAAGAAAAACATCATTAAAAAGGTCCCCTCTTTGGGCTCAGCAAAAAAAAAAGCCCTCATGTTCCCATGTAGGTGGGGAAAAAAAAAAAAATAAAAAAAGTTATTTGGGTTTTTAGAAACAGGAGGGGAAAAAAATTTTTTTTGCCATATTATGACCATGCCCCGGGAAAGGGGGTTTAAAAAAGGATCAAACCATTCTGTTTTCCACAACTACAAAAATTATTTTGCACCCCCTTTTATTTCTCTCAAGTAGCACTGGGGCTTTTTTGGCCCCCCCTACTGGGTTAAATCTATTGTCCCCGCCCTTTAAGGGTGTAAGTATGGTCCCTTTTGTTTGGCCCTTTTTTGGGGAAAGAAAGTCCTATTTTTCCCCTCGATCGGTTTTTACATATTTACACTAAGGGCCCGTTCCCCCACCGCTTATTTCCCGGATTTGGCCGACGGATTGTACTATTTGTCAAACCTCCCAAATCCGTCCCCAAAAAAAGGGCACAGCCCTATTTTTTTTGATTTCAATAAAAAAAACGGCCCCCGTCGTTCACAAGACCAAAACTCCGTTCCCCGGGTTGCCGCCGGCGGATTTTACGACGGCAATTTCCCGGGCGGAAAAACAATTGACAAGGCCCAAATTAAATTTTCCCGGGCGATTCACCACCTACAAATTTATTGAGATGGTGAATCCGTCGGGGGGGAAAAAAACATTACAAAAACGGCCACACTTGTGCCTTATTTTTCAACTGATTTCAAAATGATTTCAAACGTATTTACATCGAAATCCGTTTTTAAAAAACTTCTGAAAAAAGCCGTGGAACGAGGGGCCAAAAAAATCATATCTCCCCATAAACACCCGGTATCCAACTTTTCATTTTGGGCCAAAAATATTTTACATTTTCACAAGTTTTTGAGAGTTGGGCTCAGCCTTTCCAAACCACATTTGATTTATAATTTAAAAACCCCTACAACAGAATTCAAGGGGCAAATTTTAAAAGTTTAATTTGATGGGTTTAAAAAAAAAAAAAATTTGACGAAAATGGAGGGAAATTTTAAACATTTCTTTTACAAACGCTCCAAAATTTTAGGGGCCAAAAGAATTGGGGCAAATAACCCAAAAACCCCAAACCCAAAAAATTTTTAGTTTTAATATTTTTGGGGAATCCTTTGGGAGCAAACTCGCCTTAAAATCTTAAACCCCCTGGACCCTCAAACCAAAAAAGCTGGTTTTTCCCCCTTCTTAAGTTTTTCCCAGGCCTTTACACCGCACCCTTTCAGGTCTTCTTTTTTTGTGGTTTTTTCCACAAGCTGGTTTTGAGCAATTAAATCCCTGCTCAATTGGGTTGAATCGGTGATTGACTTGGGCCCTTCAGAATGTTCCACTTTTTTGGGACTCAGAACTCTTGTAGCCTTGGGTTATGGCTTGGGGGGAATTGTCCATCTTACTAGAAGCGCCGTCCGATCACTTTTCAGCATTTGGCAATCTGGGCTAAAGTAAAAACCCGGGACACTTCAGAATTCATCCGGCTACCTTTCTGCTTTTTGTCATCAAAAAACACAAGTGACCCATGCCATTAACCATCAAGCCCCGCCATCACGTTTTCCCCCACCATGTTTTTTCTGAGGAAGTGGGGGTGCTGATCAGTGCCTTCCCTTCTTCTCCAAAAATTTTTTTTCCCACATTCTGGTACAGGTTGACTTTGTCCATTTGTCCATAGAAACTTTCCAGAACTACTGGCTTTTTAGGGTTGTTTGGGAAATTTACTCTGCCTTCATTTTTTGGGATTATAATGGTTTTTTCAACTAGATGTAACCCTTTGATTTATTTTTTATGGGGTCTTCCTTTACGTTTTCTTCGAGACAGATACACCTACTTTACTGAGATGTTCGGACTTCATTTGTTTGAACGGGTTTTTCTTCACCAAAAAAGATGCGGCATCATCCACCACTGTTGTCTCCGTGGGCGCCCCGCTTTTTGGAGTTCCCCAAATTCACCATCAATTCCTTTTTTCTCAGTGTCCCGATGTTGATTTTTCACTCCAAGCATGTCCCGCATCTCTCTGATGGGTTTGTTCTTTTTTTTTCAGCCTCAAAGGGTTTTGCTTCACTCAATTGAGATTTTCCCTTTACCGCATGTTGTCGGTCACAGCAACGCTTCCAAATGCAAAAACCCCACCCGGAACAACCCCAGAAACCCTTTTAAATACTTTAATTGATTACAGGTTAACGAGGGAGACCCCCTTCAGATTAATTGCAGCCCTTAGTCCATTGTCCAATTACTTTTGGTCCCTTAAAAAAGGGGGAGGCAATGCATTACATAGCTATGATTCCAAAACCCTTTCTCCAATTTGGATGTGGAAACTCTCATATGGCAGCTTTGGGGGTGTGCACTTTTAGCCCATATTATATATATAATTGTAGTTCTGAACATGTTTTTGAAAACAGCTAAAATAACAAAACTTGTGTCACTGTCCAAATATTTCTGGCCCTAACTGTAAATTTAGGCATTCTTATAAACAGTAATGCTTTCAATCCAATCATGCCTCCAAAAAGCAAGCATGCACTTGGACAAAAGACTCCTGTGGTAAGATGCATGGCTGCTGCCAGAGCAGACGGAACCTCTCAGCAGACCTAAGCTAACCAGGCGTAACTCTGAACAGCGAGCTGCTCAAACTTCAGATTTCAGTGCAAGACACCCTACGAGATCACCCATCTCCCATGCTACAGTTAGCAAACTGCTTGCTAAATTTGTGAAACAGGTTCAGTGTTGGATTTGCCAAAACGTGGAAGAAAACTGTCACAAATGAAGACACATCAATGGCTGTCCTAGCTTCATTCAGCAAGAGCCCACAGTGTAGCACTTGCCGCAAGTCACTGGAGAGTGGCATCAGTCCAACATCACTTCGGTGGATATTAGCTACTCACAAATGGCACCTTTACAAAATCCAGCTGCTGCAGCATCTCAGCGAGGATGAACCAGATCGGCGCACTGAATTTGCAGAATTGGCAAAACAAAAATTGGAACAGGACCCTCTGTTTACACAGAACATTATGTTCAGTGATGAGGCAAACTTTTTGTGAAAGGTGAAGTTATTAAAGAAAACCAACGCTATTGGTCCGACACTAACCCACAGTGGATAAATCCCTCCAAGACTGTTGTGACACAAAAATTTATGTTACGGTGTGGTAAATGGGGTACAAAGATAGTGGGGCCATTCTTCATCAATGGAAACCTCAATGCCACTGGATATCTGAAATTGCTACATGATGATGTGTTGCCCTCTTTATGCACGGAAGATGGTACGTTCCCTGAGCTTTTCCAGCAAGATGGTGCACCGCCACAATATGGGGGTCAGGTCCGAGCATTCCTACATGAACAGTTTCCAGGAAAGTGGATAGGTCGCTGTGGGCCACTTGAATGGCCACCAAGGTCTCCCGATCTGACCCCCTTAGACTTTTGTCTTTGGGGTCATCTGAAGGCAATTGTCTATGCTGTGAAGATACGAGATGTGCAGCATCTGAAACAACGGATACTGGAAGCCTGTGCTAGCATGTCTTCTGCGGTGTTGCTATCAGTGTGTCAAGAGTGGGAGAAGAGGGTTGCATTGACAACCTAACACAATGGGCAGCACTTTGAACACAAGTGCTCATAAATAACTCGTGAAAGAATAAAGTTACATTAAAACCAAGCACTCCATTGTTTTTCTTGTGAAATTCTCAATAAGTTTGATGTGTTACATGACCCTCTTCCCATTGGAAAAAATAAAGTTGGATCCAAAATGGCCGCCATGGTCAACACCCACCTTGAAAAGTTTTCCCCCTCCCATATACTAATGTGCAGGAAGTTGATATCTCCAACCATTCCTGTTTTATTTAGGTGTATCCATATAAATGGCCCACCCTGTAGTAACTGTTCTAAGTCTTGGCTCTCCCTCCATACATCAAGCAGGAAAGGAGTTG
Source organism: Phyllomedusa bahiana (assembly GCA_025379985.1). NCBI lineage: Eukaryota > Metazoa > Chordata > Amphibia > Anura > Hylidae > Phyllomedusa > Phyllomedusa bahiana. The sequence goes on along the minus strand of JAODAL010012047.1, from coordinate 73,002 downwards.
TTGGATTCTTTGAAATGTTTCACCCCCTTAAAAAAAACACTACAATGGAAAATAAAATCAGTATTTGAATGCATGTAATAAAAAGAAAAAAAAAAAAAAGTGCTCTAGCCAGAAAAGAAGTCAACATATATAATACACAAATTCTTATTCTAAGAAAGGAAAGTTGTACACGGCTCCTCCTAACCTTACCTTTTCGATGTTTCCATATAAGCAGAATAAGTTAAACACTCGAGAGCAGTTCATTTTTTCTTGATGGAGACCACTAACCATGGCTACTGAACCAACAGGAGGACCACCATGAATGTATGAAGAGGTCTGAGGCAAAGGATAAGAAACCAGCTCTGGGGTGTCTCTAGATCCCATTCTGTAACGGTTTGGCAATGGCAACAATGGGCCATGATTTCCTGTAGATGAGAGATAGAGATGCCAGTAACTGAAAATTACTAGTTAAGAAAACCCTATTTTGACTAGCTACTATGATATTTGACTAGCTAAAATGTGCATAAAATGTTAAAAATGCTATTCTTCCCCTTAACATTTATTAACACCTTACTTAAAGGGGTTGTTTCGCTACAATGATTGGGTTTTAATTAAAATATTTAAAAAAAAAAAAGCAGCTTTGCAATATATGTTCATTAAAAATGTCCTACTGATTTTTAGTTATCCCTGATAGTAGGAGTGCATCAGCTCCTCAGATCTCTAAAGCCACCGACTTGTTGATTTTTTTCTCTCACTGGCTGCCGTCAACAGCTTCTCAATGCAGGTCGGAGACGGGAGTGCGCACAGAGTCCGTCCTGCACAGTATGAGGCCACTTATGGTGCTTCTGTATGGGAGAGAGGATGCACAGCAGGTGGGGGGGGGGGGGGTTCTACCACGGGCTTCTGTGTAGCTGTGCTGCCCTGATTAACCCTATGTGCCCCTGCTCCCTGCTGTGATGACTGCTCTCTGCACAGTTTCAAGAGAGCAGGGATGAGGCTGATCTGTGATCAGTACGATGTGACAGCAGTGAAGTGTGTTACTATACTCAAGATGTGTCTGTGGAGCTTTGACTGTACTAATAGAACAGATCAGGGGGGCACATGAATGGTTCATATCCCTCCCTGCTCTGCTGTATTAGCGACACATCATGATTATAGTAACACTTCACTGCTTTCACATCCTAGTGTCCACAGATCAGCCTTATCCCTGCTCTCAATCTGTGTAGAGAGCAGCCCCCACAGCAGGGAGCAGGCACACACAGGGTTAATTATAGTTTGTCAGGACCACAAAGATCGTCTCACTCCCAATGCTGAGACAGAATGACTTGCGCATCGGGAGCAAGCACTAGCAGGATGACGTAGGTGCAGGGAGGAGGGGAGGGGGAGGAGATGCTGCACGCCCCTGAATTCATAAATCCATCAGACACACAATAATTGAGGTATGCTGAAAATCAAAAATGAGACAACCCCTTTAATGCAATAATTTTTGGTGATCCCATTATTTTTTCAACCCCACCTTTAACCCCTTACCGCCAGAGCCAGTTTTGGCCTTCCTGACACAGCCCTATTTTTGAAATCTGTCATGTGTCACTTTATGTGGTGAATAACTTTTTGAACTCTTAACCTATCCAGTGATTCAGAGACTGTTTTCCTCGTGACACATTGTGCTTTAAGAATAGTAAGAAATTTTGGTCCAAAAAATGAATGTTTATTTGTGAAAAATACAAATATATGGTTAAAATGTGAAATTTACCAATTTCAAACTTCAAAAAATTTCTGCATAGTAAGACAGATATTATTCACTCAAAATAGTTTTATAACTAGCATCTACCATAGTCTTCCCTGTAAGTTTGGCATCATATTTTTTAAATGTCTTTTTTTTTATTTTTTTACACTTTAGGGGGCTTATAAATTTTGTAGTAATTTTCAAATTTTCAAGAAAATTTGCAATATACATATTTTTTAGGGATCATCCAGTTCCTACCGTTACTTTGATTGACCTGTAATTGTTAGATACCCCCATAAAATGACCTCACTAAGAAACTACAACACCCCTTAAAGTTATACAAGAAACCAATTTAGGAAGTTTATTAACCCCTTAGGTTTTTCACAGAATTAAAAGCAAAGTGGAAGTGAAATTTCTAAAATTTTCACTTTTTTTTTTAGCAGATTTTCAATTTTTATACTTTATCGACCAGAAGAATACGGTACATGAGAACAGGGGAAATGCAAAATTAATAATGATTCCCCAGATTCTGGCTGTTTTTCAGATATATCCCATATGTGCCCATGTGCAATATATGGCTCAACCACAACCCCAGATAGGAGGAGCACCTACTGGACTCTGGGCTCAATTTCCAATACGATTTTTAATTTAGGGGCCATTTTCAGGTTGCGGACAACCCTGGTACCAAACTTAATAAACTACCCCTAAAAGAGGACCCAATATTGGAAACTACTACCTTACGGAATATCTCCAGAGGTGTAGTGAGAATATATCAGACCCCACAGGACAGGCTTTTCACAAATTTTTTTTAGCGTTTCGGCTTCTGAAAAATAAAAACCAATTATTTTTTCCAATAATCCCAATTTTAGCTGAAAAATGTTTTAATTTTTACAAGAATCTAGGAAAAAAAGCCCCGAAAATTGTGTGCGCAATTTCTTCCAAGTTCGACAATACCTACTGTGGGTGTAAACTGCTGTTTGGGCCATGCAGGGGATTACAAGGAGGGAGTGCTATTTTTGGTTTTTGCCGCACAGAAAAATTGTTTGGCCATAACGCTTTGCAAAGGACCCCAATGTACTAGGAACACAGCCTATTCTGAACAGCCATAGCTTTCTTAATTTTTGCATATGGAGCTGCTTGTGGGCTGGGTTTTTTACGAGAGAGTTGATGTGTTTTATTGTACCATTATGGGTTAAGTGATGCATTGATCACTTATTTATTAAGTTTTAGTGAGGCATTTTGTACAAAATACAGCAAATCCTGGTAGTGTTTTTTATTTTTATTTTTATAGCGGTCACTGATGCGGTATAAAAGACATCTATTTACACTCAGCAAGGTTGATACGATTACACGATACCACATTTGTATATTTTTTTTTAATGTTTTAATCTGCATTTTACACAATAAAAACACTTATTGAAAAGGAAAACACGTTTTGCATTACCGCAGTCTGAGAGCCATAACTTTTTTTATTTTCCTGTTATGGACTGTAAGGGACTTTTTTTTTGCAGGATGAGTTGACTATTTTATTGGTAACATATTTTGAGGGGGACAAACTTTAGATGCATTTAAATCCTTATTTTGGAAGGCAGGGTTAAGAAAATACTGCAATCCTATCAGTGTTTTTTTTATTTTTTATTTTTAATAGCGTTCACCATGCAAATCCGGACAATTAGATTTACACTGGGGATTGAACGATTTACGGTGAGTACCCAATTTATGTATTTTTTTATTTGAAAGCACAATTTTTTTGAAAAAACAAGTGGTTTTTAATGTGTAAAAAAATATTTAATGCATCGCTCTCTTCTAATAGCCAGAACTTTTTTAATTTTTCCGTATACAGAGCTGTGTAATGACTAATTTTGCTCGGATGACTGACCGTTTTAATTGGTACAACTTTGGCGTTTATATTAGTTTTTAGATCGCTTTTTATTCCATTTTTGTGCTGCAGGAATTACAAAAATCGCATTCAGTGACTTTTTTTGTTTTTGTTTTTTTACGGCGTTTCACCATACGGGTTAATTAAACCGTGGGAAACAGATTTATAGGGTGGTCGCTACGCACGGCGGTGATACAAAATAATGGTTACTTTAATTTTGATCTTTTTTGGGGCGATTGGCGTTTGTAAAGGGGAAAAGGCGGGTGTACGTGTTTTTTAATTTTTATTTTTTGTGTTTTACTTTTTTACACTTTTTTTTTACTATTTCACACTTATTTACACTTTTTCCCCCAGGGGAATTGCATAACGATCTCAGATCGTTCATCGCAATAGGAGATATCAGCATACAGTTTATAGCGTAATGCTGGTCTCCATGGCAACAGTCTGTCAACCCCACAATGCATTGTGGGCCTCCAGTGAACGTCACCAGACAACCCGGATAACTGGTCATTCACATCCGGGCTGCTGGTAGAGAACTCAGTAGCGCCGCTCAATAGCGCCATATACTGCGCCTAGATCGGCGGGCAAGCAGGAGCACACTCCAGCGCCCGCAGCCACGATGTCACGACATCCGTGGGCTTAATCCCCGCTGACCGGAGCTTCACTCCGGCCATGGGGATGCGGCATGATGCCAGCGGTAATATACCGCCGTTCCATGCCGCTATCTTGCTCGCTCTCTCCTTGTGACTGCGCAAATCCAGCTTGAACGTACACATCTCAAGGCAATTTTCGGAACCCTACCCGACATTGCCGTATGAGTACGACAAATGTCGGTAAGGGGTTAAAGAGCCCCACCTTTTCCATCAACTTAACTTAATTTGGAACACAGGTGAAATGAAGGTTGATTAAAAAGGCAGGTTTTGAATCTGTAAACCCAGCTGGTATTCCATGTATGGAGTAAAAGTATGTTTATCTCATCTGTCATGGACGGGTTTAACTGGACATTTACATGCAATTATTGTTGTCCCAAGACTTATTTAGCCAACACCCATTTAACTCTACTCCACCATAAACATGCACATACGATTAAGTGTGCCTGCTTATTGCAGTGGGGTAATAAACTGCTGCCACACACTTCTGGCAGTAGGTTAACTCAAACGGAAATAAAGGTTGGGCATGTTAAGTATTGACCGTGTTAGATTTTCTTTCCCAAAGCATTTGTTGGTGGGGAAAAGTAAGGTGGCCTTCAGACATACATCAGAATGTTACACAGTTAGTACAAAAAAAAAAAGGACATATGTCCATCAAGTTCAACCAACGGTGGGGCAAGATGTGTAAGCGGCATTTTACCTACAATTGAAAGCTTTGAAACCCACAATGCATGAATTTGTCGTAAAGGAATATTTAATTCCTGATCCCAAAATTGCCATCAGACTGGATCTAGACATTTTATACGGCTACACAAGCATCATTATTACGTTACCCGATCTTGCCAAAACTACTAGGCTTGACTGACTTATTTGATGTGTACATTTGACTTCATTACTAACTTGCACAGAACACTGTTTGGATCCCCCGAATGATGCAAGTATTTTTGTTTTTCCCCTCCTCTCCTTTCAAGAGCAATAACTCCCCCACCCCACCCGTCTACATAGATGTATGAGGGCTTGTTGTTAATAACCCCAAAAACTTTTTTTTTTTTTTGAGAGTACCATTGACCATACCTTATAATGTACTAGGAAACACACCAAAAAATTTTTTGTCGGGTACAAGGTTAAAAAAACATACAGATTTGCGCCACTTTTGTTGGGGTTTCATTTTTATAGAGTCACAGTGTGGCATAAAAGACATGCTGTCTGTATTATGCAGGCCGGTACAATATCAGCGATACCAAATTTATTTAGTTTTGATTATGTTTTACTACTTTTTAAAAAAATAAAAAATAATTGCTTTATATCAACATTTTCTGAGCCCACTAACTTTTATTTTGCCTCTGTGAGAGCTGCGTTCTGGTTCGTATTTTTGCGGGTAACATCTAGTTTTTTTATTTGTATCACAGTGGAGAGTTGGATTCTTTCCTATTCCATTTTGTTCTGGAAACAGAACCACACAAAACCACAAATGTGGATAATTTTTTTTTTGTTATAGATCATATTGTGTTAGATGGGACTTTTATGACGTCGTTATACCAAATATGTTTATCTTTTTCATGTTTTTTTTACATAGCAAATAGGAAAAGGGTTTTTTTTTTTTTGTTTGTTTTAAATTAACATTTAGTCTAAGGGAAGCAATAAAGTCTGCACTTTAAGTGTGGATGACAAAAAATTTGTTAGTTTTTTTTTAAGGGTTCAGCGCCCCCTGTCTTTTACTAGCTGTCGAAATTTGGGGTTGGCGGTTTTGGGGTATGTCAGCTGAACGACCCGACTACCGCGGATTGTGCAAACCGGCAAGATTTCGAACACTCTAGGAAATAAGCTTCACCATTTGCGGGGACCCCTAAACAACTTGGTGTAACTTCCCCCCGATTTTGGGGGGGGTTAAACTTAGTTTCACTTACTGATGAATGCTTCGGAACCCATGAAGCACGAACCAAATCTGCCGTAAAAGGAAGCTTTCATTTCTGATCCCAAAGTTGCCAGAAGAGGATTCAGTTTATTTTATTGGAATAAGTATTAATATTGTTTAGTAGTAAGGGGTTTTACCAAGTCTTTTTTTAAAAAAGTAAAACTGTTCTTGCTGTGCCCGCTCTCGGCGGCTTTCCCATAGATTCAAGTTCAGAAAGAAAGCCCCTTCATATTGGGACTGAATCCTTTTTTCCTCCAGGCGAAGGGAATGAGAATGTCACCTTGTATTTTGAGGATGTTTTACATCTAATTGCTTTTCCTCACCCCATACTTTTTGTAGGGGCCATTTATATACTTCTATAAATAAATCCCGTCTCCCCGCAGCAGTCTTTTTCAAACTTTTTTAAATTTTTTAACCTCTTCTCATAAAATAAGTTTTTCTATTCCCCCTTTTTAGTTTGGTTGTCCTTTGCACTCTCTAGCAATTCTTTTTTATAACTAGGCCCCGAATGAACAGCATATTCTGAATTAGGCTGCACCAATGCTTTTTATGCCGGTAATGTTACGTTCCTGTCCTGTGAGTCTGTGTCTCTTAATACACATCAATATCCTGTTGACTTTAGAGGCAGCCGATTCGCATTGCATGTTTTCCCCCAGACCCCTTCTCAACAAGGGTTTTCCCAGTTTTTCCCCCCTGGGGATGAAACTGGTTAGCCCCTGCCAATAATGGTTGATTCCCCCTTTTTAAATTTGAATAGGTTTAAAAATTTTTGTGTTAACTGTCAGGTGGTTAAAGGGGGGGTTCCAAATTTCCTACTCATGAAAAAACTGACTTTCTCTGGCAGAACAGGCTGAAAACCCCGGGTTTGGGCTTTTAAAAGCTCGGAACCCTCCCTGTACTTAATAAATTGGGACACGCGTGGAAATGGCATGTCTTTTCACTAGCTTTGTCCAGCACTCACCCGGGGGGGGCAAAAACCCTATGTGGGGGTTTCCCCTTTTTAAAATTTCCCCATCTAAATTAGGTTGTTAAGGGACATAACAAGCAGTGCTCTACTATTCTATTAATATTTTGTATCAGTGCTAATCACCGTAATTGGTCAATATGTGCAAAAGGGGTCATTTCGGGCATCACTTTTTTCAAAACCTCCATTTTTACTGTCACGTTCCTCTGCTTTTTTTGGGAAAAAATTTTTTTTATTTTTCCCCCTGGAGAGTTACCAATGCAGCCTTTGAAGGGGATTTTCTTCTTTGTATTTTGCAGGTCGATACGACTCCAGTGATACCAAATAGGTAGGGTTTTTGCGGCGCCATTTTTGTTTTTCCACCAATGGTGGAAGTAAGGGCGCTTTTTTGGGGGGGGTTAAAAGTGTACTTTTTTTTTGGGGTACCATTTTTGGGGTTTACATCCCATTTTTTTAAAGGATGTGAAATGACAAAGAAATGCACTACTTTTTTTCTTCCACGGTTTTCAGCATATGGGATAAATATACATTTTAATAGATCACTTTTCTTTTCCATGACTTTTTTCCCCAAAAAAAAAAAAAAAAAAATTATTTTTTCTTTTTTACATTTCGGCCCCCCCTTGGATACTTGATCCTAGGGAGGACTCAAAATTCTTGTACTCTTTTCTGTTTTTTCAAAAAATTGCAGAAGGGTACCAACTTTGGTTCTATTACTTCCTGCACCAAATTTGGGGCGCCCCACCCTACTTGGGGCCCTTATTTAAATCTACCTAACGGGGGCCCCTAAAAAAATGTTTTTAAAAAGTTCCCTGGAGAAAAACCTATCATTTTGCCTACCTACGGGGGGCCTCCCAAACCCAAATTTTGGGGCCCAACCCCTAACCTGCCTACCTATCTAGGGCATACCAACTTATCCAAAATAGGTCTACCTAAATAGGGCCTACCTAGCTACCAGGTGTCTTTTCCCATTTAATTTACCCCACCTAAGGGCCATTTTTCCCACCAACCTTGGGTTTAAAATTTTATTTTGGGGGGGCCCAAAGGCCACCGGCTGTGGGGACGGTTTTCAGGGGTTAGTTTCTTTTCCCCCCTCCCCCCCCCCCTCCCCCAACCACCCAGTGATTTGCCTTCTAAGCTTTTGGGTTTTAAAAACGTCTCCCACCCTGGGAAAGTTTGTTAGGGGGTGGGAGACGTGGGGAATTTTTTGGTTTTTTGGTGAATATCTCCCGGGCGAGGTGGTTTTGGGCCCGGAGAAGGGTTTTCAAAGGAGTCTGGAACTGGATGGAGAAAGGGGAAAACAGAAAAACAAAAAAAATTAAAAAAAATAAACGTCCCCCCCGGGGGAGGGCCTTGGGGGTCAGGGGGTTTTTTTTGCTTCTGTGTTGGTTTAGTTTCTTTTTTCACTGTAAAGTGATGGTGACTTGAGGGGTGGGTTGACCCGGGCTTTGGTCTTTATGGCGGAATTTTTAAGTTTTTATCAAAAGGGTTCAAATTCTCCTTGATTGTAAAAGTGAGTACACTCCCTAATCACTGGGTCAGGGACAGGAGTTTCACGTTTACTTTCTTGATTGTTTTTATAGTGTTATTTTATTAAGTGGCAAAATACATGGGGCCAAGGAAAAAACCCGGGGGTGGGGTAATTTAATATTTTGGGGTGGGGTTTGGGGGAAATTTTGGGTGAAAAGGGGGGAAAGGGGCCAAATAAAACCCCTTTTGTTTAAATGATATGTTTTGTATGTTCACCCTTTTTTTGTTTAAAGACAGTTTTGGACCTCGCTTGGTATTGCCCAATATTTCCAAATTTCAGTTTGTTTTTTCACATTTTTAAAACTCCTTGGGGGTTCTCCAAAGGGCCCCCCAGTCTGCACAAGGTTCTAATAGATGGTCTCCCTTTTTAAAAAAAGGGGTTGCTGGAAAGGGGGATTTTAAAAGTAGGGATACCATAACCATCATATCTATAGGATGATGGGGTGGTCTTTCCAGGAAATGGCTTTTTCTCTGGCGGGCCCCTTTTCCCCGGGGGCTTTAAAAAAAAGGGAATTTTGATTTACATATACTTAAATTTTTTCCCTTTCTCAATTTAAAAAAAATTTTCAAACCCCGGTAAAAAAAAAATTTTTGAAAATAAAAAAACCAAAAACACTAAAAAAGGACAAGGTGCTCTATGGATTATTAAGGATGTATGCTATATCTATTGTTTAAAACATCCCAAAAACCAATTCCGGGCGCCATAGTTCAAAAGACTAGTGAGGGTGGCCCCTGCGGGGTTTGAAAAAAAATTTATATAGACCCAACACTTTTCCCAAAACCATTAAAAACTACACTAAAAACCTTTAAAGTTCGTTTACTTTAAAAGGGCCCCCCAAAAAGGGGGGCCCCATTGGGGAACCCTTTTTTTTTACCATATCCCTGGGGGACCTCCTACAAACTGTACAACCCAACAATTTCCATTATATACAAAAATATCCCAATAAAAATTTGCACTAACAAAAATTTTTTGGGAAAAAATTTAAAAATCAGTTTAAAATGCCTAAAGGGAATTTTTTTTGGATCTAATTTTTTCCCATTAATATTGAAAAATTTAAAGGGAAACTAAACATAAGCTCAGGAAAAAAAACACACATTCTTAAAATACAAGATACTGAAGGTGTTTAACATTTTCTCTAGTCATAAAGTCAACAAATATATGAAGACATTTTTACGGTAGATGTGTAACAGATTATTTGATTAATTTGTCACCACATTTTTTAAAGGGGTTTTCTCACTAGAGTCACAAGCAGTTTCACACTCTGTCTCCTCAGGCTGTGGGTGGTTTCATAACGTGATTAGAATTTCTGGGCTTTTTCTAAGTAGCAGAGCTGTTGCACTAAAACAAGTGAAAGTAGAGGTTATATCTTTAGGAAAAAAAAAGGTTTTACTTGTGCTGGGGATTTCTGAAATCAATAGCTTATCGGTCATTTTGTTAAGAAAAATTTTGTTGGGCTTAGTTTCACCATGGAGTGTGTCACTCCCTGCTCTTAAGCTTTGTGCTTAATAGATTAAACAAAATTTTTGGCTTTATTCCCAATTGGGTTATTTTTGGGGCCCAGTTTTTCAGTCTAAAAATTTCACGCCTTTTTATTTCCTGGGGGAAATTTTTTAAAGGGGGGAAATCCGGCCCCCAAGCATTCCCGGTTTAACCCAAAAGGGCCCAAATAGGAAATTATTTTTTCCCGTCTCCTCTCCCTGTCTTTGTTTACAGCGGGGGGGGAAAAATGGACTTTTTAAAATTTTCAGGGCGGATTTTGCGACATGGAAAACTAATGTCTATGGGGGCCGGCGAGCTCCCCCTCCCTTTCCCATCGCCACTTGCAGAAATTTTCCCGGCCCTTAAATCCGCCCCGCAATTACAGTGTGAATAAGCCGTTGTAAAACATACCCTTTTTGGTCGGGAAAAACATAAAAAACCGTCTGCACTAAAGAGCAAAAAAAAAAGGTTTTCTTATCTCTTGTAAAGTAAACTTTTTGGCCCCAATGTTTTTTAAAAATTTTTAAGGAAGGTCCCTTGATGTTGAAAGCTAATCTTTGTAGTGAGAAAACCCATTTAAGGATATAAATTTAGAAAAACAAAGGGTGGAAGTGTGGAGCGGCACCTCGGTAGACCTAACTAGTTAACCACAAGCTAGAACAAGAACTAGAAAGTACTATGTCTAGTGGCAGAAGCACCTTAAAGGGAACCTGTCACATAGGTTATGCTGCGTTTGCTGAGGATGGTACACAGTAGTGACGGGCCGATACCAGTGCTGTGTCCCTTATTCTGTAAGATGTAGTAGTTTGAGCATTTAATGCTCAAATTTGGCAGTTTTCAGCCTGTTCTGACAGAGAGGAGTCCAGTTTATTCATGAGCATGCGTTCGCTCCACCCACTCATTGCTAGCTGCACCCACTCGCAGCTGATTCAACCTATTTTATATGGGTAGTAACCTGTGAATAAATTGAATGTGGGTGGGGATAGCACCTGATCATGAATAAGCTGGACTCTTCTCTGGCAGAACAGACTGCAAACTGCCAGATTTGAGCATTAAATGCTCTCACAATTACCGTAACTTACAGAACAAGAGGCATACCGCTGGAAACAGCAAGGGCGGGATAACCTATTCGACAGGTTCCCTTTAAACAGAACCTGTAGACATTCCTAAAATTTCCGTTTTTGTAAATATTAGGATGCCTCGTGAAATATTAACTTTCCTTAGATCTCTATGTGGTGTGGTTCCCCTGTTATGCCTCCTAGAAATTTATGATCAGTCTGTCAGCTGAGAGTTACCAGTTGGGGGATGTGTGGAACTGTTTTTTTTTTGTTATTCCTCCTGGAAATTTAGAGGTTACCTTGCAGCTTGTCAACGAGTTTGTACCTACAGTCTCCGACACTGTCCAATCGCTGCAAACATGTCAAGATTGTCAAACTCTGTAGCACCCCACTTTAAAGGGCCTATTCAGGGTTATAAAATATATAGCCTTTCCTGAGGTTACGCCATCTATATTAGATCAGGGTTTGACTACTGGCATCCCCATGATCTGAAAAATTAAAGGGACGCAGCACTTATGGGAGCGCTGCACCCTATCCTCATGCTTGTAAATGTTGCACTATTAGTAGTGGCCATACAAGTTATTGCAGTGATGTCTCAACACATTAGCTGCATTATAAAGTTCAGAGCAGAAGAGTTGTGTACCATAGTGCAATATGCAAGCTCTGCTTACCCTGCCCGCACCTAGTAATTGATGCTTTCCATGTATCAGTGTATACAGAGAAGGTGGTCAATTACTGTGTGCTTCTATTCCTCTATCGTATGCTGTTCAAAATAGGGCAGCATAAATCATCTCTCGCATCCCCTTTAAAGAAACTTGTTTTCATGGTATATTATCACTGCAAAATCTTAACACATTTGCAACATGACATTTTATAGTATAACAAATCACATGCTTTAAACAGTACCTTATTCTTACTACAAGCTTCACCATTTTCAAAGAGGACTCCTTTCAAGAAGTTTCAGCATAAGCCAACAACAACCTGTATTACATGGTTTCACAATTAACAATTCACAGTTAACACAATAAATGTCAATGCTAAACAAAAATACATTGTTTTACATTCAATTTACACTAAAAAGTTACAAATAAAATGGAAAATAAAGCAAGGATCTTAAACATTTATCAAACAGAACAAGACAGATTTTAAATAAATATGGCTGCATTTTGAGACAATATTACATAGGCTAACAAGAGCAGCTGACTTACATTGTGTTGCTATATCTATTCAGAACAAACCTACACATCATTCACTGAAATTACTGATACATGGGATATAGCAGAGTGGACACCACCAAAAAGCTGGTTCTACAAGAATGAGGCCAAGCAATGCACCAAAATAGGAAGAATCAATATTACTAATCTAGGAATACAGACCGTTCCAAGGAGCACCCGACTACGTATCAAGTTGCAATGGTCAGATGCCATTTGCCTGTATGTTTGCGATGTGCTACAACAGGATTACACAGGTGCACGGCTTGTTACAGTCTGTCAGCAGAGCACTTGTGTAATTATTACATGGGGTATGTTCACACGGCGTGTTTGCGGGGCATACTTTGGGGCTTAATTGCACTGCAATGCGTCCAAAGTACGAACCCACAAATACAGTAAAATCATAGCACCTATTGAGTGCTATGATTTTCCAGCATATTCCCTGGCGCACAGTACGCATCTGTAAGAAGAAGTGACATCCCTTTTCGGGCGCTTACATGTCCGGGAATGTTAATGGGGGCTGGACTGTGGCGCTGTTGAAAGTAAGCGCTGGCTAGTGCATACTTTTAATAGCAGACTTCAAGTGGCGCGCCTTGGTAAACGCCGCTATACCCCGTGTGAACACTCCATAACAGTGTACATAATTGCCATTCCACTTCTAGTAGAAGAAAAATAAGTGGAAAGAATTTGTATGCGAAAGTACAAAATTGTATATCTTGTCATTACACGATGAATAACTGTATTTGACAAAAATAGAATACCCTTTTAATAAATACAGCAATACATTCAATTGATTTAAGGTGTCAAGTGTTTCAAAGTTAAATTATTCAAAGGAATGTGAATAAAAAAAATTTAATAAACTACACCACTGAGCAGTACACAAAATTATGGGCGACATCTAGGTGGCGGCAAACACGCTTTTAAAGCACTAGGAAAAATAGGAACCGTTTTTGCTGTGTTGGTGTGGCATGTTTGCTTATGGGCTTGTTAAGATTCGGTAAATTGCCACAAATTACTAACATGTATTTGAGAGGAGCTTGTGGTTACAGGTGACATATTTTAGCAGTCGTCATGACCAATGTAGCCATAACTGTATATTACTACTTCTGCCTAGTAAAACAAAAATAAAACCTCAACAGAACAGTGCAGTAGTACAGTGGTCCCTTAAGATACAATGACAGTGTGGCTCATTTATCAAAGCAGCTGCACCGGAATTCTGGCACAATGTGTACCAAAAATAATGGCGTATATGCGTTATACTTCTGCACCTCGTCCTACAAAAAATGGTGTGAACTCTTTAAAATGGGCGTGGTTTAGTTTTTGATCCCATGCACCAAACTTTTGCCACAATTAGTAACACAAAATAAGCCAATTTGTAAAAGGTGTAATGTTAGACCAGATAGTCAAACGCTACACCAGATTTATCAGCACTATGATAAATGTGGCGCATAGTAAGACTGTCTAGTCTAACTTGACGCGATCAGAGTTAAAGTGGCTCTCTCATAACATACTTTTGTCTATTACAGCTTCAAATGGCAGGTTTTCCCTCACTGCAGAGTGGTGACATCATCATTCTGTGTGAGCATTGGGAGAGAGAGGAGGTTACAGCTCTGCAGACCTCCTGCAATGGTTCTCATGTCTGCAGAGCTGCTACCTCCCTTCACTAGCTCTTTGTAACCAGAACACCTGCATTGCTGTAAACAGTTATACATACAGCCTGAACTGATGTGAGAAATATGCACTGCTCGCCCCTCTTATCAGGCAGGAGGTGGGGGTGAGCAGTGTATAAGACTGTTATAAGGGGGTGAGGGAGGAGATTGAATCTTGCAGCTAGAAATTGCCCAGATCCTTCACATAGAGCTGGGAAAGGAGCATTTAGAGCTCAGGCAGCTTTTATTACACAGCCAGCAGCAAGCACAGAAAGCTTTTACTTTCATTTTACACAGCTCAGAGGGGAGTAAGCACAAAGTGCAGGCAGCCAATCACAGCACAAGGGGCATGTCCCAACAGGCTGAACTAAATTTCAGCCAATCAGGCTGCCGATTTAGCTCTAGACACTCAAAGATTAGCTCATTTCTCCTCTACTGAATGATTTAGGTAATGCAAACCAATTGCAAAATTGCTTGCTTTTACTGTCCCCATCATTACAGATGATCTTTGTAGTGAGAAAACCCCTTTAATGGCTTTTCCTGGGATGCAGGGCCTCATTTATGAAAACGGACTTACAGTAAAACTGTCTTTGTTCCCCAGCAATCAGAGCTCAATTCTCATTTTCCCCAAGCCATATTAAAAATGGAAGCGGAGCTCTGGTTGCTATGGGCAACAAAGACAGTTTTACTGCTCTTCTGTGACACGTAATTGATGGAAGATCCAACCAATAGGTACCAACATTTTACTTGTAAAGCAACTGTATTTGTAAAAGGTGCATGCAGTGATTGGTGGTCTAGTAGCACCTCTCTACAGTACAGTGCGTAACTACATGTTCTGTACGGCTCTTTAAAAGGGCTGGGATGGGCGACTCCCCTATATTCTTATATTTTTTTTTTCTGGTATGCGGTGTATAAAATACATGACAAAAAACACACAAAACAGTCCTATTTTCAAGAAAGAAAGTGATTACCAGCAGCTCAGACTGTTGTATGAAAAGACTTGTTTTATCTATATTTGTTATCCTCTCTATTTTCTTTAATCCTTATTTTGCATTACGTTAGGTTGAAATTTTGGGGCTTTGAAATAAATTACCAGTTTTCCATAGAGTTATAGTTTTAACTCACAGTGGGCGTCAGAACCCATTATTATTGTATTGT
Organism: Phyllomedusa bahiana; assembly: GCA_025379985.1. Classification (NCBI taxonomy): domain Eukaryota; kingdom Metazoa; phylum Chordata; class Amphibia; order Anura; family Hylidae; genus Phyllomedusa; species Phyllomedusa bahiana. The sequence goes on along the minus strand of JAODAL010012047.1, from coordinate 57,806 downwards.
TGAGGGACCACTGTACTCAATGTTTTCTTTTATAATATAAGAACACGGTCAAATTTTTTTTTTTTTTTTTAAGGAAAACGTGATAAATGTAGACCATAACTTAAATTAAGCAGTAATTCCACCCACCCCTCCACCACGAAGAATTTAAATACAGGATATGCCTAAAAAGAAAAAAAAAACAAAACTTATTATGCTCTCTATCTATAAATAAGCATGTAAATTGCTGATGTTTTATTCACTGTATTAGTCTTTGAAACTAAACCTAAAAAAATAGCAAGCCATGTAAACCACAAAGGAAAATATATCTTGAGAAACGCATTTCACAAGAATCTTAGTGGCAAGATACTTGTTACATAAATACATGTTAAATGTGCCAGATAAAAACACATTTCACCATTTTAAGAGGGTCTTTAATGCACTACCTGAACAGTAGTGACCACATTCCCAGGCCCAAAAATTTCCCTTACTGTAAATTTTAAACAATTGCATTTTTTAAAGCTGCTTTTTTAAATGTGGGGGTTTTCAAAAATTATAAAAACTATAGCAAAACACAAACAGTACAAAAAGTTTCCCCTTGTTTTTAACTTCCCCGGGAGGCCTTTGTTTAAAAAAAGTGAATTTTAAAAACCCGAAAAGCCCCTTAAAAAAAAAGGCTTGTATGGCTGAAAAGTCACATACAGTGAGAAGATGGGGCCTTTCCCCTCTAAAGTCCGGGAAAAGCACTGTATTATTTAAATAAGGTACTCGGGTTTGGCCCCGCGTTCCTGGACAATGACACCATGTTCAATCCATGCAAGTATGCGGGGGGGCTTTAAAAAGGCCCATCCTAGCAGCCTGTTTGGGAGTGGTGATGATGCATGCAGAATGAGTCAGTGATTTCAATCGTGGTTTAAGAAGGATATTTTCGGAGAGTGATGCCGATTTGGTGCATGAAAAAAGGGTAGAGTCGCCTGCTGGAATTTATCCTCCCATAGACTTTTTGAATTTTTTGGTCCCGGGCTTTTGGGAAAAGTCCCTTTTCCCTTGAGAAGCAGCGTGCAAATTTTATGGGTTGATAAATTTCATTCCATCCCCCCAGAAAAAGATAGAAAGTAAAGAAAAGGGGGAAACCCGAATGAATTTGTTCAGAGAACACCGGGCGCAAACATGTAAATATTTCAAGGGGTGTGGGGGTTTCTCTGGGTTCCTGAAGGGTTTCCCCCAAAAGAGAAGGGTAATTAAAAATGAAACCCACAGGGGAACTACCCCGGGCGTAAACCCAAAAAAGGGGCAATTCCCAAATTACCCACACCTGGAAAAAAAGCCAATATTATAAAAGTCCTAACCCCGTCTTTTAAGTAGGGTTTTCTGTAATTTCCCCAAAATCTTTTTCATTCCGAATAACATTAGACGGGTTTGGGGTGTGTGCAAAAAAAAAGTACGGTATTTAATGTCACTGCAGCTGTGGAAACCGTAAAGATGTAGACAGAGTAAACAAGACTTACCCTGGCATATTCTATTTTTAGTGTGCAGCATCCCCAAAATGTCTGCTCCCTTCAGTGCAGCTTTTGGGCCCTTCTGGGGAAAGGGGACATTCCCAAATTTCCCAAATGCGTCAAGGAACAATGGGGTAGGGGGATGGGAAAAACTCATAAAAAAAACCCCCCCTGATCAAAAAAACAATTCACATACACAAAAAAACTGCAATATTCTAATTCCTGCACATGCTAAAATTAAATAGAAAAGAATTTTCATCCACTAGATCTACAAAACCTAGGTCTACACTTCCGTACAAAAAAATAATGGGCCCCTGGGTTTTGGACCCAAAACCCAAAAAAAATAAGTCATTTGACAAAAAAAAAAAAAAAGTGCTGCATGAAGTACTATTATTACCATCAAAAATTACAAAATTGGCAAACGAGTTTCAGAACAAAATCTAGAATGCTGGCATTAAAAAACACACACTACCCCAAGGAAATTAGGGAAAATTTAGCCCTTTTTGGTTAAAATTTTAGGATGAACAAACTTTAGCAAAAAGGGTTTTTTAAAAGAAAAAAGCAACCCCTTTTTTTTTTAACTTTAGAATGCATAGGTCCAACTGTTCAATGTTTCAGTACTTTTTGTACCATTTGCTGATCTATCACAAGGAGCTTAAAGGGGTTTTGCCAGGAAGTGAGTTCCTTACGTCTTATCTGCTCAGGGGAGAATATAAACAAAGCATGCTGAGTCATGAACGGCTGCAGGGGTGAGGGAGGAGGTGAGCAGAGCGCGAGGAAGCAGGGAGTGTCTCAAAAGTTTGCTCAAATAATAACATTACAACAGTGGATTCTCTATACAGCAGACAGACTCAAACTGCACTTTCTCCCCAGCCCTTTGCAAGCTCCTTCATGTTTCCTGTCATCAGATAAGAAGTGCAAACAGGCAAGCGGGGCCAGATCAGCTCCTCTGGTCATGTCTAATGTAAACTTTCAGGAAACTAAGGGGAACTAAGCAATGCTGTAGCTCTCACAGGCTTCACTTTTAGTAATCACATATATTTAGAAAAGTGATTAAATACCCATTTTGGAGGATCCCACGTCAACATTACATCGTGACAAAACCCCTTTAATGGCAAAATTCACAACAGGTGTTTGATTCCTGAATTGCCCAATGAATTTAGGGGATCAATATGAATTGGGATTTAAACCATCCTCATCATGCTGTTCACTTTTTGACATCATGATACCAAGACAACACCTTAGGGTACATTCACATGGCATCTTGTGTCCATGTGAACATCCTCTTTTCTGATGCATGTCTGGGTCCGTCTGCACGGACCCAGACATGCATTTAACAATCTAAACACAAATCTAACAATTAGCAATGAGTTTATCACTGCCGGCAATGAGAAACACTAAGCGGCGCTCACATGAGTGATCGCCACTGCATGTTTGCATCGTGTCTGTCGGGTCCGTCTTTCGGATGCGATTCAAGAATTTCATGCGGCCACTGTGGGACTTTAAACAATTTCCATTTCTGAACTGTAGATGAAATTAAAGGAATCCAGAAACAGTTCGTCCACTGCGCAGAGATACCGGTTAAAATTGTCACTTTGTGCTTTTGTTATACTCAGTCTTTGTATTGCTTGGGATATGGATATACCTTGGTGCATATCTCTGAGCATCTATGTAAATTTTGCACCGGATGTAATGCAATAGTTAGGGTAATAATTTGGGCCCCTAAATTTTAGTAGTTGATGTGAGATACTGATCAAGAAAAAGAAGAATTCTTACATTTACATTCAGTGGTTGCAGTATGGAATACTTACATCAATAACTAACAGCTGCTAACTAAAAAGCCAGGGATGCCCAACTATTGCACCAAGGGCTGCATACATCCATTTAGTGCATCTTTTAATATGCGGCTGGATACCTAAAGATAATGATAAGACGGAAGATGTGGCATACAGGTATGCATCTAAGGGTATGTACACACGGCTTAATTGCGGGGCATACAGTACGCCCCGCAATTATGGCGGGTTTTCGGGAGTCGCACTGATCTGCGCGTACTCTCGCAACGCGGGGGGCAGTAGCCCACCCGCCCAATAGACATGCATTACTCGCGGAGCCTATTCGCTGCAAGTAAATGACATGTCAGTCATCTCCCCGTGTGTACAATACAATTGTACTGTACGAGCGGGGAGAGGAGGCGTAATCCATAGTTCTCTGAGAACTGTGGATTACCGTAATGATTGGGTCACATTTTGCTCATTTTACAGCGCAGAACGCCGCGAAATACGTGGCAAAATGCGGCCCAAAATAAGCGGTGTGAACTTACCCTATCACATCATCTCATAACACCTCAAACACCATGTTTATCTTGAACGGTCCTCCCATCTCTCATTCTCCTTGCTTCTCGGCTCACTGACCACTAAAACACTTTTAACTAAAGTCACAAATGACTTAATAGCCAATGTCTTATGCTACTACTCTGCGCTCTTCCTCTTGGACCTGTCCTCTGCCTTTGACACACATGACCACACCCTATTAGTACAAATTCGCTTATGTCTTGACTTCATATACATGCTCTTATTTCAATCTCTTCAAACCTCACCAATCATATGTTTAGCGTCTCACACCACTTACCCGGTCTCTGTTGGTGTCTCTTAGGGGTCAGTTCTATACACTCTACCTTTTATCTATACTTAGGGCCTAGGTCGACTCAAAGAATATTATGCTTTTGGTACCATTTCTACACAGACAAAACTTACATTTAATTCTCCAATTCAGATATAAAAGGGGTTTTATCGTTACAAAGATCATGTCTCAGATTATGGGGAGAGTAAAAATAAGCACTTTTGTAATTGGGTTGCATTAGCTCTGTCACTTGGTTTAGCAGATATCAGCTTCGCTGTAAATCTGTCTTTTATTTCTGCTGTTGCTGGGTCAGAACGCCCCCGGGTCGATTCCTGTGCCCTAGACACGCCCCCTGCACTGTGATTGGCTGGTTGACATGTCATTCAGCCTGTTGGGATATGCCCCTAGACAGGAAATGTCATGGCCACGCCCCCTGCACTGTGATTGGCTGCCTGCACACTGTGTTTACTCCCCTCTGAGCTGTTAAAATCGATAGTGAAACCAGAGTCTGATGGCTCTATGTACATTCTCGCTCTATGGTGATGATATGGGCAATTACTGCTGTTTAAAGGGCTTTTGCAAGAGGTTGATTCACCTCCTCACAGGTTCAGTTTGAACTTTGAAAAGAAGGCGTTCTGTTCCTCAGATCGAATGCAAGCCCCGCCTCCTTATTACGTCATCTGTATCGTATAACAGAAGGATTCAACACTGTCTGTATGAGCTTCTTGTATAGTACAGTGAATAGGTGATCAGCTTGGCAAGCCAGAGGTTGGGAGTTCAAGTCCCCATCGTTTTTTTTTTTGTTTTTTTTTATTTTAAATTGTAAATATATGTAAAATATATGAAAATATATGTGTAGACATCTATAAATTTTATATTATATCAACCCACACATCACAAACACACACACACACACAATCTCCCCTATATAGTGTCCATCCTCACAGTCACACCAAGCACTTCCAACATATGTGATACAATGCATACACTCTCAGGGATGAGACATGATATAGGGGAGCTATGTATGTGTAGATATATCATTATAGAGATTGACATATATATTTTAGGTCTCTCTACATCTGTGTAGAATTTAGGGGGGGGGAATAAACCCTGTGAGGGGACTAGAACTCACAACCCCTTCGTTGTAAAACCAACACTCTACCGTTACACCATCAGCCCAAGTCAGTTACAGGTTAAGCAGGTTCTTCTCTGAAAGAAGATTTGCTTCTCCCCCCCCCCACTGTTTTCACTCATATCACTGACAGCAAGCAGAGATCTTTACTTGAAGCTGACATTTGGCTTGTAGTTGAGTAAAGGTCTCTGCTTGCTGTCAGTGCAATTTGGTTGAATACCACTAGAACAGAAGTTAAAGCTGCTGGCTTTCAGTGTGTAAACTAAGAGATATAATACATATAATAGGTGCTTGCTGCAGCTTGTGGAGCCTCAAGACTGCAGACATAAGCATGCAGAAGGCTACAGAGCTGTTATATCCAGACAACCCTCTGCATCCCCTGCTTCAAACAAAATGATGATGTCACAGTTCTTCAGTGAGGAGAGACACGCCTCGTGCGAGGGGAGACACGCCTGCTGAGAGGAAGAACACGCCCCTGGATTTCAAACTCAATCTGAGAAAATTAGCAGAACAGCACGAGCAGCTCAAACGATAAATCCCCTTTAATGGTCTGCTTTTCAAGAGCCCAAAATGTCTATCATCCATATCCTCTTTCTCCTCCCACTTTCTAAAACCAAACATGGAGAAAATAGAGTTCATCTTTCCCCATCCCACTCAACCCTTTTACTAGATATATATTTTACCAATAATGGTGCCATGCATTCCTCAGTCTCACAAGTCCGCCGCTTTGGCATAATCTTTGACTCTGCTCTATCCTTCAATCCGCACATCAAAGCTATTATCACTATATGCCACTTCCATTTCTCAAGTCTGTCATTTTCTGAAATTTGACTATGAAAATGATGATTCAAGTCCTAGTCATCTCCTGCCTATAATACTGCAACATCCTTCTCTATGGCCTTGCATTAAAGGGGTGTTATCGTTTGAACTGTTCGTGCTGTTCTGCTAATTTTCTCAGATTGAGTTTGAAATCCAGGGGCGTGTCTCTCCTCCCAGGAGGCGTGCCTCTCCTCCCAGGAGGCGTGCCTCTCCTCCCAGGAGGCGTGCCTCTCCTCCCAGGAGGCGTGCCTCCCCTCACTGAAGAACTGTGACATTTTGTTTGAAGCAGGGGATGCAGAAGGTTGTCTGGATATAACAGCTCTGTAGCCTCCTGCATGCTTATTTCTGCAGCCTTGAGACACCAACCTCCAGCAAGCACCTGTCATATGTCTTAGTTTACACACAAATGACATTGAAAGCCAGCAGCTTTAACTTCTAGTGGTCTTCACCCAAATTGTACTGACAACAGGCAGAGACCTTTACTCAACTACAAGGACAAATGTCAGCTTCAAGTAAAGATCTCTGCTTGCGGTCAGTAACATGAGAGTGAAAACAATGAAGGGAGAAGCACTCAGCTTTTAGAAAAGACCCTGCTCAGCCTGTTACTAACGGGCTGTTGGTGCAGCGGTAGAGTTTTAGCTTTACAACGAAGGGGTTTGGAGTTCTAGTCCCTCACAGAGTATTTTTTTTTTCCCCCTAAATTCTCCACATATGTATAGAGACCTAAAATATATATGTCAATCTCTATAATGATATATATATACACATACATAGCTCCCCTATATCATGTCTCATCCAACAGAGTATATGCATTGTATCAGATATGTTGGAAGTGCTTGGTGTGACTACTGTGACAATGGGACACTATATAGGGGAGCTTTGTGTGTGTATAAATAAAATTATAGATGTCTACACATATTTTCATATCTTTACATATGTTTTAAATTTTTAAATTAATATAAAAAAAAAAAAAAAAAAAAAACTACTGATGGGGCTTGAACTCCCAACCTCTCTCTTGCAAAGGTGATCACCTAAGCACTGCACTATACAGACAGCTTATGCAGACACACTGTTGAATCTTTATGTCATACACTACAGACAATGACATCAGGAGGCGGGGCTTGCATTAGCCCTGAGGAATAGAACGCCCTTTTAAAGTGCAGCTTAGGATTTTCCTGTGAGGAGGGGAAACAACCTCTTTTAAAAGCCCCCTTTTAAAAGGCAGTCATGCAATCTTCATCAACTAGAGCTGGGACATTGTATATGATATATATAATTATTTATATAAATATATTTATATATATATAAATATCCATATACTATACTATATATACTAGTATATATATATGAGACAGCAAACCTTGGTTTCACTATCAATTTTAAACAGCTCAGAGGGGAGTAACACAGAGTGTGCAGGCAGCCAATCACAGCGCAGGAGGCGTGGCCGGGGCGTTTCCTGTCTAGGGGCGTATCCCAACAGGCTGAATGAAATGTCAGCCAGCCAATCACAGTGCAGGGGGTGTGTCTAGAAAATCGACCAGGGGGCAACAGCAGAAACAGAATGCAGATTTACAGAGAAGCTCATATCTGCTAAACCAAGTGACAGAGGTAATGCAACCCAATTACAAAAGTGCTTATTTTTACTGTCCCCATAATCTGAGACATGATCGTTGTAACGATAAAACCCCTTTAAGCATTCTTGCTCCCCTCTAATTTATGGCATAACATGCAGCTTCATGTGCCAACATTTTGGCTCAATCACTGGTGCCAACTACTGGGATGAAAGAGCATGCACCAGATTTAGTAAACAGTATGGACCATGGTTAGAAATTTGGCTCATTTTTAGAATGTTCAGTCTAAGTTTACACTGTCAAAGTATTAGTCAATATTATTAAAGGGAATAGGTCATCAAAAAGGACTTCTTGTTTAACTCACGTCTTTATGTTAAACACATTTTTAGGAATTTTTGGTTATGTGCTTTTTAATTTTCCATATCACTTCCAATATTTTTTAAAAATTCTTAAGTCCTGCAGTTTTCACCTTGGGCACTAGACCTAATAATACTCTGAGACTTCCTGCACTGTAGAGGAAGATTTTCAGTAGCCTGCTGATTATCAGTACAAGCAGGATTAAAATGAAAGGTGACACCTATGTGTATAGATAACAAAGGAGATTGTCACAGCTCACCCTCCCTGCACACCGACTTCTTCCCACGTCACAGAGCATACCTAGCAAACTCTCCAACAGAAGTCAATGGGCTGATTCAGTTCACAGGCTACCATGTGCATGAAGCTGCCGTAAAGTACCGCTGACTGCCGTTAAAGGGGTTTTGCCACATGTATCCAGCTCGGTCTGCTCAGAAGGGGGCGTGTGTGATATGTTTGAATTGCATATCATGTGACTCAGCAGGATAACATCACAATGCCTTTCCTCTCTCTAGTCAAAGAAAGGTCTGTTAATGAATAGAATTGTAAGTAGCTACACTGTAGCTCAGAGGTAACATTTTTGCTTTACAGCACAAAGGTCCTTGGTTCAAATCCCGGCAGGAACTTAACCTGGGGATTGTTATTCCTCTTTATCAATGCACATACCTCTGAGGTGTTGTTGGTGTTTTGTGTAATTGCGCAGTGACTAAGTACAAACAGGTCCAAAGGCCAGGAGTAGAATGACAGCACCTGGGGTTTGAACACTCAGTAGCTACCTGAGAAGAGAGGTGATGCCTGAGCATGTGCGATCAGGACTGAGGAGCTCACAGCCCTGGTCGTATCCCCTGGAGATGAGCTGTAAACAATGGATCACTAAAGGAGCAGCTAAAACAAAAACGGTGCAGAATTTTTAATAGTGAAAATGTTTATTTAATTTTCAAACTTCCCACATTCCCAATTTTACTTTGTGGCAAAACCCCTCTAAAGCAGTGCAGGCAAGAATGCTGTCCCCACAATCATGCATAGATAACCAAACTGAGAACTCTTCAATCGTAAAATAAAACCAGCTAAGAAGAATATGCATCAGTGTCTTGTTTTAATAAGTAAAAAAAAAAAAAATTGGCGACAGATTCCCTTTAAACCTGCCCCTCACTAGACCAGTTTTTTTAATAGTTGTAATTTTCTTTTTTTGGCAAGAACATATAGGTAAAATCCAAGACCACAAAGTCTACCATGTAACTAGGCTGTATGTACATGTAGCCAGACCCTGGTTCAGATTGATTCATATTTCTATAAAAGGATATTCCACCATGGCTTGAATTCCATTCCTTTTGAAAATAACTATGCGTTCCACTTTTCCCACAGGGTTGCAGACCGAATAAAGGACATCCTACAAAAGAAGAAAAGATTTACTTATAGCACATTCAGAAATTTTAAATTATAAAACACATTAAGAATTAGACTTAAAGGGGTTGTCTCGCTACAATGATTGGGTTTTAATTAAAAGATCTTTAAAAAACAAGCAGCTTTGCAATATATGTTCATTACAAATGTCCTACTGATTTTGAGTTATCCCTGTTCGTAGTAGTACATTAGCTTCTCAAATCTCTATAACAGCAGACCTGTTGATCTTTATCTCAATGGCTGTCAGGTCTGATGACTCATCACCTTCAGAATACAGGTTGGAGCACAGAGCCCCTCCTGCACAGAATGCTTCTGTAGTGGAGGGAGGGGGAGGGCTCTGGCTTCTGTGTCTGTGCTGCCTGGATTAACCCTGTGTGTGCCTGCTTCCTCCTGTTCTCTACACAGATTGAGTAGAGCAGAGATGAGGCTGATCTATAATAGATGTGACAGCAGTGACCCTGTGTGTTACTATAATCATGATGTGTCTGTGGAGCTGTGACTATACTAATAGAACAGAACAGGAGGGCATGTGAACGCTTCATGCTCTGCTGTACTAGTGACATCCTGAGTATAGTAACACTTCGCAGCTGCCCTGTGTCTGTTCTGACAGGTTTTGTTTGTTGCTGGAGATGTGGAGATTTGTATGCTACAGCAGGGGGTATAGGAACACTTACTTCCCCCCTGCTCTGCTATTAGCAATCACAGCTTCACAGACCTCTCCACACTCACAGATCAGCCCTCTCTCTGCTGTCTCCGTGGAGCTGACAATACAGCTGATCTAGCAGCAAGAGCCTGCAGCAGACCTAGGCAGGCACACACAGGGTTAACTCTGGCAGCAAACCCCCCTCGCCCCCTTCCCCCTGCTGTATAGAAGTTATGGAGTAGAGCTGTCTATGTTCTGAGGGGAGGGGGGGGGGGAGGAGAAGAGGCAGACAAGAAGCACACCCCTGAATTCAAAAATCCTTTGCTCCTTTGCCTTTGAAGCAGGCTGAAAGCTTGTAATGAGACAACTCCTTTAATACCTGCATGCACACCCGTAATGTTATAATAAATAATTGTACTAGATCTTACAAACCCTTGTTACAGTTAAAAGATTAAAAGATGCTTAATAAATCTACCCCAAACAGCTTTGCTGGTTATATGGTGTCACATGTGACTGGTGGGCCTTGTGGCTCTCGATTTTCCAACCTTACTGCATGCAAGTGTTAAAGAGGTTTTCTCGCCGAGCTGTTTCACAGAGGAGTCACAAGTAGTTTTATACTCACTTTGCCTTTGTCAGCCTGTGGTTGGTTCAATAGCTGTGATAAGCACATTTAGCTTCTCTGTAACTAGTTAAAGGGGTTGTCTCCCCACAGAGTTTCATAGGATGCATGAATGAAATACTCTGTCACTTCCTGGTCAGACTGACTGTAATTTGCATACAGCTGTGTGGTGTATTTAACTCTTGTTTTCATTCTGCTAATTCGTTCAGATGCTCTCCAGAATTGCTAGCAGGAGTTTTTATCTGATCCCTCAAACAAAAGCCCTAATTAGTGCTGTTTACTTTAGATAAATCAAGCTTTTACTGCTGCCCAGCCCAGAACTGCCACAGACCTGTGTGATGACATCACTCACTGCTGTCACTTAGAACAAACAGCAGGGGGGAGAGATGTTTATTGGTCGGTCACTGAGGGAACAGAAATAGCCAGGGCGGTGATAAATTCACTTGTATCTCCTTAACAAAAACAGATGAACAAAGCAATATATTTGGAAAATGTCTATTTTGCGTTCCCTACATTTTGAAAGCTATTCTCTGTATCGAGACAACCACTTTAAGCCATTACAATGACAAGGGCATGTTCTCTTCAGTGAACAAAGCTACATGTGCTGTGAGGAGTGAAAACAATTGCTTATCTGTAAACTAAGGATAAACGTGTTAAAGATAATTAGCTTGCTCCTGAGTGAGCTCTCCTGACCATGGTTAAGTCACTTCCTGCTGTAATCAGCAGAGATATGGACGGATAACCATAGAAACTTGTGTGCACTCAGCGCAGATAAAATCTCTCATCTCCTGATCAAAGCAAAATCAATAGACTAATGTATTTAGAAAAAGTCTTCAACTACCTGTTGAAAGCTAATCTTTGTATTGAGAATTTGTGATATAGTCATGGTATCTTGGCAATGTCATGTAATAACATCTGTGACCATAGAGATCAGACCATTAATTATATGCTCTGATGAATTCTACATATACTGCTCAAATGTAAGCTTCGGCTGGTGTAGTGGACACCAATGCAGGGCCACAGTGGTGCCAAGTATGTTGTATTATAAGAGCAATGTATCTGCCATACATGTAATGGCGCTGCTCGCAGCAGTGATCCTGGGCACTTCTTTGTGACTACTTTATATTGTCTGCTTTGTGGCTGACATAATTCTACGGGCAGCTCCATGAGTTTATTAAAATAGTATAAGCCCATCCATTTATTGAACACTAATAGCCAGTGTAAAAAGTCTGAAGCAGTTTCCATGGTCAAGACTCCACAACGGCAGCAAGTAACTAGTGTGGCTCTCCAAAACAGTTAGTATGCTACACTTACTAAAGAGTTTAACATAGGTTTTTCAGACTTACCACTGTAATGGGGTACAGAGGATTCTGAATAGAAAGAAGAAGGACTTTATTTCCACCAGAGGGGTCTTCAGTGTTTGCTGGTCTAGTGATCCGTTTGCTTGTAGAATAGTTGAAAAATGCCTGTTGACCTGCTATGTAGACTGGCTCATTGCTAGCAAAAGTCACGCACTTCTTTGAAAATTCTGTATCCTCAAATTCAACCAGAGCTTGTCGCTTAAAAGGCATCATCATCACATAGCTAAACGAGGCAAGAAACCCCAAACATGACAGTAAGAATCTGCATTTGGCTTATTACCGTACAGCACATTATAAACAGTCTTAAGGTTCAACACGACTGCCATCCACTGTCCCTCTAACCCCCCATTATTTAGTTGGCTTTATTTTCCTCACTACTTACATCTCCATCTGTAAATCTACCCGTGCACTACATTACGCAAACAATGCTCTAACTTTCACCATAATATGAACCACTTACTAGTCTCCAAATGTTTTCTCATGCTACACAAGTTCTCTGGAATGTGCTTCCCTGAACCACCAGATTAATTTCCCAACATCCACCGTTTTGAATCTGCTCTAAAACACACATCTGTTAATTCAGACTTATCATGTTCCCTAACCTGCCTATTCCTTTTACACCTACCCACTTTAAATCGACAGTATCCCTGTATGCTTTGTATCCTATTCCCCTTCATATATGGGCGATAGGCTTATCTACCGTTATGTGTACTACCATCGGAACCATTAGTCAAAACAAGCAAATTTAACGAATCGCAAAAACGTCTTGTGAACATAACCTAAAAGTTACAACACTAAACAAACAGGATTTCTGTCCAGTAATATTTAAAACAAAAATAAAAACGTACCAAATGGTGCCAAATTTAGAGAGGGCCTCCACCAGGTCAGCTTCTACCACAGACTCACACAGCCCTCGGACATGAACTACTGGAGAGACTGATACTTTGTGATGGTTTCCACCTCCATCCTGTAGATAACATAAGAGAATATGGGAATTATTATAGTGCAATTTTCTATCGTATAAGGCTACATGTCAAGAACCACTCCCAGGTAAGTCTACTTCTGATGCAAATGCAGTCTGGATAGGTCTGCTATAAAGAAACATGGTGTCCAGAATAGATCATCTCCCCCACTACATATCAGGAAAGTAGACATCGAGACATACAGACACATGATATATTTGACAAGACCTAAATAGTACTGCGACAACCTGGAAAGTATCTGACATTAAACATCTCAACATATTGATAAATCTCCCACCAAGTCATCACTGCTATAATAAAGGCAATTCTTCTGAAGCTAGAGTTTGTCTAAAACCACATCACTTCTGATTCTTATGTCATGCTAAAAATGTCTGTACATAGGGCTATAGATAAATATTATATTTAAATCAGACCTTTACAACTTGGCAGGATGTAGGGGATAAAAAAAACAACACACACAGACAGACAGACACACACACACACACACAGACAGACACACACACACACACACACACACACAGACAGACACAGACAGACAGACAGACAGACACACACACAGACAGACAGACACAGACAGACAGACAGACAGACAGACACAGACAGACACACAGACAGACAGACACACACAGACAGACAGACACAGACAGACACACAGACAGACAGACACACACAGACACACACACACACAGACACACACACACACAACACACAAAACACACACAACCAAACCACCCCACACAGAACACACACACAAAACAGACACACCACCACACACAACACACCACCACACACAGAACAACAAACACGACAGACAACAACACACAGACAGACAGACACACACCAAAACACACACACAGACACACACACACACAGATCACACACACACAGACACACACACACACAGAACACACACACACAAAACAAACCAACAACACCCCGACACAACCAACACACACAACACACACAAAAAACACACAACACACACATGACACACAGAGAACACAAGCACACAACACACAGAAACACACAGAAACACACAGCACACACACAAAACAGACCACCACCCAGACACACAAACAACAAAACCACAACACACCACACAACACACCACACAGACACACACACACAGACACACACACACAGACACAAAAAACACACAACACACACACACACCACACACACAAAAAAACCACACACCACACAACAAAAACCAACACACAACACACACAGACACACAACACAACCCCCAAACCCCCGGTTTGGGGCGGTTTGGGGGGAAAAACCCCCTTTTTTTTTGGGGGTTTGTTGGCACAAGCCCCATCCTTTTTGCTTTGTTGCGGGCTGTACCTTGTGCAGGCCTAAGTAATTTATTGACAAAAATTACTTCAAAGACAGTTCTTCATGTGCCTATCAGCCACAGGAGCTGCATGAAAAGGTATACAGAGACTTTCGGGCTACCCCAACTTTTTTTTTCTCCATGTCATGTCTTGCCATTTTGGATAGGTTACTCCCAAAATCACATCCCTGTGCCTCTAGGACATGTGCACAAAAATAGGGTGTTCTGATATGGAGATAGAAACACTAACATGATGGTCAACAAGTGACGTGGGAGGGAACAGGGATAAGAGTTTTTAGGGTTTTAATTCAGTCTAATATAAAAAGGTACAGAAATGTAGACGACAGCTCTAACATATGGTAAAAAAAATATACGGTAATTTAAATAAGTAAACATCCACTTGATAAAAAAAAAAAAAAAGTGCTTCCCCATAAATGAGTTGCCTGGACTTCAGTGATTAGGTGCTGTATTCTAAAAACCGTAGAACAAATAGATCTGGAGGCTCCGAATATTTTTCAGGATCACATTCAAGATGGCACAATGGTAACGTTGTGTCTGCAGTATAATAGCGTTCCTGTACATGTGCAGCTCCTTCTCTGCAAGCAAGAAGCCAGACTGCCACTAATTAAGCATAACAGTCTCGTAATATGCTATAAATGTAGTGGGAAAAATCCCTATAAATGCAATAGCTATTTGACCACAGTAGCATGTAGCTTAACTACAGAGCTAGTCAAAACGGCTTTGTGTTTTGTAGCCACAGATGTAGCATTGCGTTAATTTTATTTCACCAATTATGCAAGTTTCAAATAAATATGCTACTATGATTATTAAGAGAGCAAAATTCAACATAAATTTGTTATAACTAATGCCAAAAATACAGGGACTCAGACAGGATAATAAAGGGGGATGCAACAGCATATAGCAATATTTTTAATAGTTAAAGGGGTGTTATCGTTTGAATTGTTCGTGCTAATGCCATCTCCTGCCAGGAGGCGTGTCTCTCCTGCCAGGAGGCGTGTCTCTCCTGCCAGCAGGCGTGTCTCTCCTCACTGAAGAGCTGTGTGAGGCAGGGAAGCAGAAGTTGTCTGGACAGCTCTGCAGAGTTCTTATGTGTCTGCAGAGCTTTCAGCTCCAGGCTCCACAAGCTCCTTGCTGTGCTATAACCAGTTATAACACAGCCTGAACTGATGAAACAAGTGTGAGGAGTGCACACTGCCCTCCCCCTCCCCTTCTGTTATCAGGCAGGAGACTGGCTGTGTAATATGGAGGAATGCACAATGCCCTTCCCCTCCTCCCCTCTGTTACCAGGCAGGAGACTAAGATTGTGTTATATGGAGGAAGCACAGGATGTAGCACTGTGTTATATGAGGCAATCTAGGAGTTACAGTCAGTAATTACCCAGATCATTCACCTTAGAGCTGGGAGAGGAGTATAGAGCCAGCAGCCCTCTCATATAGATGGCTTTATCTTTGGTTTTAACAGCTCAGAAGGGAGTAAACAAGGAGTGTGCAGGCAGCCAATCAAGGCACAGGGGAAATGTCTGGGGCTTTTCAGGTCTGGGGTGTGTGTCCTAACAGGCTGAATGAAATGTCAGTCAGCCAGTGTAGGGGGCGTGTCCAGAGGCAGGATCTGACCGGGGTGTGTCCCAAATAGCAAATCACAGAAAAGGGGGCGTGTCCCGACTAGCAGCAGCAGAAATATTACAGATTCACAGAAAAGCTCATCTCCGCTAAATTAAGTGACGGAGGTCATGCAACCCAATTACAAAAGTGCGTAGTTTGACTGCCCCCCATAGCTGAGACATGATCTTTGTAGCGATACAAAACCTTTAATGCTCAGTAAAGGTGTTGTTGGGAGTCCATTCCTGTTTGCTACAAGGGTCCTCTAACAATTTGAACAATTTGCTAATGACATGATATCCTGATGCTGAGACACCTGCAAAGTATGCCCTGGGAGGGGGAAGAGGAGAATAGGAGTCGTGTTTGTTCTAGGCCCTTGTCACGGTGGCTGGAGTAGTGCTACAAAGTGGGGGACCTGCAATGTGGATGGTATGCTTACCTGCAGGGGCGCACTCCCTGCTGAACTGATGTTGTAGGAAGGTGCCCTTGATGTTTTGTAGGTGAAGCATGAGAGCAGAGCCGGGGTTAACAGTTTGAAATCATCAACTCTTTTCTTTCTTTCAGAAACAAGATGATAAACATGGAATTTCTCTTTCCAGTTACAATTTCACAATGTGTTGCAGCTGGCAGCCAGTAGTTTCCTTTTAACTTACCCCCTCAGTCGGATGCAGCTTAGACTTAAAGGAGCCTCCTTAACAGACAACCAAGCAACAGTATTCCAGATTAGATCACAAGTGAAAAATTGAGTGACCCCAGGAGAACTGGATCCAGATGAACCAGGCCAGCGAGGGACGTCTTTTGCACTGCCTCACCTATACACACCTGAATCTATGGGACCTTCCATGCTCCTCTAAGCAACAGAACATAAAATAGTAACATCAGTGACTTGGCAGATATTCATCTCCCACATAGTGCAATTAAAGGGGTTGTCTCACTACAAGGATTGCTTTTTATGTTCAAGATCTTGCAAAAACAAGTCACTTTGCAATGTGTGTCCATTAACAGTGTCTTACCTATTCTGAGATATAAGCTCTTGTATGGGTTGCATCAGCTCCTCAGGTTGCTATAGCTACAGATCTATTTGCTCTATCCCGATAGGCTGCCAGCACTGGTTGCTATAGCTACAGACCTGGGTTCTACTGCAGACTAGTGGAAGCCAGTAAACACGCCCCTGAATTCAAAGTGAAACCAAGAAAACAGGACCGAGGTAAAAAGAATCAATGTAGTGAGACAACCCCTTTAACTCCAGGCACAGCATACTATAAAGTTCACCCAAGGGTCACTGGTCTCTACAGTGAACCCAAGGTCTGACATCTTAGTACACAAATGTCATCACTATTAAAAATTACTGTGCAAAATAGCATTCTACTGCATTTACTCTAGTTCAGCATTAGATAATCTCTTCCATATACACAAAGGGGTTAAGGCTATATCTACACAGCACACAAAAACCGATCATTTACGGCAGTTTTAGGATTCTAAAACTGCTGAAAATATAATCGTTCAGGCTGTACATAGATTTTAATTAAAAAAAAAAAAAAAATTATCTACACCGTTTTTTTTTTTCCTGTGGATCTAGGAACATGTTGTATAATCCGCCAACATTTTAGGTTTTTCATCGCCTTCCCATACAATACAATGTATGGGCCGAAGACAAAAAAAAACCCCAAAAACCTACAGCGTTTTTTGCCAATACAGTGCCAAAAACCGTCCATCGGGAGGGGGAGGGGGGAGAACACTGCTTTTGGTCATTTTTTTCTCCAATGCCATGTGGCCCCAGCCTACTAGGCGCAAGGGGGTTAAACTCCTGTACACCACGCACCTAGCTGTACATTGTGGAGGAAGCCATGAGTAAGGGCAGGTTCTTACAAGGGTTTTCATGCTCTAAAAATGTCAGCGCTGAAACAGCATGGAATCCACGTCTAAAACCACGCCAATTTAGAGGGGTATGTGTATGTACAATATCAGATATGATTTTAAAGCTGAATTTAGAGGCAATTTCAGCCTCCTTGTGAGGATTCATTGAATCTGCCTCTAAAATTGACTTTTTTTAGTCCCAATTTTTTTTCAGCACTGAAAAAAACCGTCACGGAAAAACATAGTTTGTACTGCTACGCTATTTTTCCACTTTAAACAATGAAAGGCAGATTGCAATCTGTTTTGGAAGCGGTCTCAGATTTGCTGAATCCCCTTCAGAAACCGGACAAAGAAGCAGTGTAAGGGTGTAGTCACACTGTTTTTTGGAGTGTAAATTTACGCTTCAAAATATGCCCGAATATAGGTGTAGTTTGAAAAACCTTATCCTCAATGTTTCCTAGGGGGATTTTACGAGCGAAAAACGCCTCAAGAATTCATGTCACTTATTTTTATGGCCGTAATTGCGTCCAACAAACTGCTCGCGACTACGCTTGTGAAATACGTTTCATGTGAATGACAAAGCATATTTTACATTCAATTCAATGAAGATTTTAAAGGGAAGCGTTTCTTCCCCTCTCAGCTGGGTGTTTCTTAACTGAAAGGGGATGACATCATCCCCCCTTCACTGTTCATGCTCACTCTAGCTTCCCCCCCCCCCCCCCCTGTCTGAGTCCACATATCACCGTCCTCTCCCTATGCAGTCTTATTTTGTAAGAGCTGTATGTTTACATACCACAGACCTGCATTCAGTCTGGAGAGTGTATGAACTCAGAGCACTGATCTCTTCTCCTCTCACAGCTGGAGGTTTGTTACAATTGAATCCAGTCTTCCATAAACTCCTCCAGAGCAGCACAAATCTCTGTTCTATATTTACATACATTAGGGACCGTCACACAATTCTGCTGTTTTCTGATTGTAGAAGCAGGTGCAGTGCCTCTGGTGTTTCTGCTGGCTGTGCAGAGTGAAATTCTGAGTTCGAGAGGCAGCCTTATGCTCCTATGTTTAGGCACCGAGGCACAATTCTGCTGTTTTATGATTGTAAAAGCCCTGCAGTGTTATTGTGTTTGTTGACTGTGCAGAGTTAGAGAGGCAGGAATGCAGGCTCCAGACAGAATGTAAATTAGTAGAGCCATCAGCCAATGACATGAAAGGAGGAGGAATCCGACCAGCACTGAGGAACAAGGTTTACAGAAACGGAAGAAGATAAGGGAGACCGTGAAAACAAGACAGCTTTGCTAATGACATCCAATTGCAAAGTTGCTTGTTTTCACGGTCTCCCTATTCTGAAGACCATTTAATGAAATAATACAACCCCTTTAAGCGTAACTGAGGCCGATTGAGACATTTTCTAGCATGTTAAATGCACTAAGATACGGACCAAAAACGCCATGTGAACATACCCTTAAAATACCCCAAGAGTTCAATTTCCACAGGGAAAATGTAAAATGTTAGCGGTCTATATGCTCATGGAAATTAGTTTTCAGAATGCATGAAAATAAAGCACAAATAAATTAAAATATAAAAAAAGAAAAAAAAATCTTTACACCCACAAAGATTCATTATTATATTTGCAGGTATTACTCTGAACAGAAGACGTGGCAGGCAGGTAGTTATCAAGAGATGTGAATGTGCAGGATATAGCAGCATTACGTGTCAGGGGTGAATGTGTTTGGACTTGAAATTGATGTTGGTCTTTAAGTTAATATTGTTCTTTGGAGTTAGTGATATGCCAACAATATTAACTGCTCTGCAAATATAAAGCACTTCTCAAACCTGCTTCAGATTACAGCTCTCTGCAACCAACATGTCACTATTTGAAGAAAACCTAATATTTGCTATGAACTGTTTCCAACATTTCTAATGAGAAATGTTTGCAAGTGGACAATGAAAAGGAAAACTCACACATAAATGAGGCGAGAGATCCCAAGATTTATTTATACCCAGGACTGTATCTAGAACAAGGGGGCATCCTCTACGTCTTGAGGAACGAAAGTTTCTACATAAACATAGAAAGGGGTTCTTTACTGTAAGAGCAGTGAGACTGTGGAACTCTCTGCCAGAGGAACTTGTCATGGTGAATTCATAACAGAGTTCAGAAAGGGTCTGGATGCATTTCTGGAGCGTAATAATACAACAAGTTACAGTGACTAGGATTCTGGAGGGGGGTCGTTAATCCAGGGATTTATTCCGATTTCCAGATTGGAGTCATGAATGAATTTTTCCCCTAAAATGAGGACAATTTGCTTCTACCTAATGGTGGATTTGGCCTTCCTCTGCATCAACACTTTAGCACAACAGGCTGAACTGGATGGATGTCTTGGCTTTTTTCGGCCTCACAAACTATGTAACACCCAAGTGTCACGTCAGACCATTCGCAACCATTTACAGCCGCGTGGTCTGGATGCTAGGCGACCAGCAAGTGTACCTGATCACAGTACCATCCTATTGCAGCACTAAGAACCAATGGTTTTGGTTCTTAGTGCTGCAAGAGACACCATTAGAAAGTACATCTTGTCCCGCAAAATAAAAGCCCTCATAAGTCTGTGTAAAAATTTAAGAAAAAAGAAATGGCTCTGGGAAGGCAGGGAGGGAAAAACAAATGTGGGGGAGAGTGGGGGGGGGGGGGGAAGACTCCGCGTTAATATGTCAAAAAGATTTAAGACATTTTATGTTCATCTGGAAATTTCAACCAAAAGTCAAATATTCCTAACATTTTGTGAGTAGTGTATATCTTTACCCTTTGTATGGCTTACATTATGTAACTGAAGTTCCAGTATGAAGGCTTTGAGAGAAATGAAATAAGAAAAACAATTGCCAATACATTTTGTTGAATACAGCAGAATCAAACGCTCAACAAACCTGGGGCAAAAATCCCTCCCCCTTCCACAAAGCCACTGTATACAGGTACCAATTATGCCAGCTTGTATTTCATGAATATCCATCACACACTGCCTCAATTTACTCACAAGCTCTGTAAAACCCTTGTGAGAACACCACTGACAACCTCCTGGCTGCCGCTCTAACCAAACCCACACAATCTGGCAGACAGTATCTCTCTCCTGCCTTCTCTCTTCGGCTATGTTCACACGGCTTATTACAGGCCGTACAATACGCCCCACAATCACGCCGGGTGTTCGGGAGTTTGCGCCGATTGGCACATACTCCAGCGGTGCAGGAGGGGGGGGGGCACCCATAGAGTGTCATTACTTCTGGCACATAAGCGCTGTGAATAAATGACATGTCAATTATCTCCCCACGCCTACAATAAGATCGTATTGTATACGCGGGGAGAGGAGGCGTAATCCATACTTCTCTATGAGAACTGTGGATTACTATAATGATTGGGGCATATTTCGCTCGTATTAGAGCGCAGTACGCTCTCAATACGTGGCGAAATGCGCCCCAAAATAAGCCGTGTGAACATAGCCTTCCTCTCATCTTTTCTGAATATGCAACCACCCAAACCTTGAAAGACTCAGAAATAATAATTTAAAAAAATAAAAAAAGCACCAGCTGGCCCAATGCACTTTCCCTGGACATCATTTCGCAGGATGGAACTGGCACAACTCAAAACACCCAAGATAGTTAGCTGGTTCCACCACATTGGCAGATGTAGCCGATTTTGCTATGGTATAGAAAGGGGAATCTCTCTCCTTGGGGAGAGCACCATATAGGTGTGTGGAGATTTGAAATTGCCTTTTGCACTCCACTAAGCACCTGCACATCACAAGGCATTATGGTATGTATAGGTACTTTAGACATATGACCTGACCCAAACACACACTACCCCCCCCCCCCCCCCCTCCAGTAAGCCCACAATCTCTTTACAGAAAATTTCTTTAGCAGATTAGGCTAGGTTCACACGACTTATTTGCAGGGCGTAATTATGCCCCGCAGTTACGCCGTGTGGCCGGGGCGGGAGCGGGGGCGGGAGTGGGGGGCCGGCACCTCGCCGGCCCATAGACAGTCATTACAAGCGGCGCATATACGCCGCTGGTAATTCACATGTCACTTATCTCCCCCCTCTGCGGATTCGCCAAGCAAGGAGAGGAGACGTAATCCATAGTTCTCTATGAGAGCTGTGGATTACCGTAATGACTGGGACGTATTCCAGCCGTAATTTGCACACTATGGCACGTAATTACAGACTGAAATACATCCAATTTTAAGCCGTGTGAACATAGCCTCTTTTCTTAACTTTAGGCCATGTTCACACGGCTTAAAATGGGATGTATCTAGCCCTGTATTTCGTGCCATACGGCACGAAATACAGGCCGAGATGCATCCCAGTCATTACGGTAATCCACAGTTCTCAGAGAACTATGGATTACGTCTCCTCTCTCCACTCGCACAATACACCGCGGGAGGGAGATAAGTGACATGTCAGTTATTCACGGCGTATATGCACCAAGAATAATGCAGCCCGCCGCCCCACCCCATGGCGTAATTGCGGGGCGAAATACGTCCCGCAATTTCTGCTGTGTGAACATAGCCTTAGTATCTGTATCTTTTTCTTATAGGCTGTAAAATTGTATATGCGAAGTCTCATGCAAATACTGCTACACTTGTTAAGACCACCATAATAATTACAATGGATTAGCCAAATATTGCCCAAGCAATTAAAACATGTAAGAAGCGTTTAACACTAAAAATATCTAAACCTTTTTTTCCCACCACTAACAATTAATAATAATTCACAGCATAGAAGCGGATGTACACCACTTATTCTACCAATATGACTGCGAGGCGGCAGTGAGAGATTCCAGTATTAACCTAAAGGAATGGTTTACTACTCAATTCCCAAATCTAAGTCAAGCCGTAGCTTCATTTCTGTACATCAGAAACACAGGGTAACATTTCATGGACTCTAGCTGATTTCCCACTATATTTTCAGCTGATCTGGAAATAAAACAATCAATGTACTGTGTACGGCAAAGGGCGCGGACATAAAAGCAGTCACATGCATTTTTCACCCCCTACTCTTTGGCAAAAAACTCGATCTTCACAGATTTCAGATTATCCATCCTTGTTAAACGTCTCACAAATTCATATGTGTGCACTTTTTTTACTTAGATTTGGCTTTCCATAAACGAAGTTCTAAACGGTACTCACATACAGTGAAAGAAAGAATTATTATTGGATCCCTTGCCGATTCTGTAAGTTTGCCCACTGACACAGACACAAACAGTCTATAATTTTAAGGGTAGGTTAATTTTAACATTGAGAGATAGAATATCAAAAATAAAATCCAGAAAATCACACTGTATAAATTAAATACATTTATTTGCATTTTGCAGTGAGAAGTATTTGATCCCTGTGGTAAACAAGGCCCAATACTTGATGGCAAAATATTTGTTGGCAAGCACAGCAGTCACATGTTTTTTGTAGTTGATGATGAGGTTTGTGCACATGTCAGAAGGAATGTTGGTCCACTCCTCTTTGCAGATCATCTCTAAATCATTAAGATTGAGACTGCCGCTTGGCAACTTGGAGCTTCAACTCGCTCCAAAAGTCTTCTATGATATTAAGGTCTGGAGACTGGCTAGGCCACTCCATGACCTTAATGTGCTTCTTTTTGAGCAACTCCTTTGTTGCCTTGGTTGCATGTTTTGGGTCATTGTCTTGCTGGAAGACCCAGCCATGACCCATTTTTAATGTCCTGGCGGAGGGAAGGAGGTTGTCACAGGATTTTATGGTATCTGGCTCCATCCATTCTCCCATTGATGCAGTGAAGTAGTCCTGTGCCCTTAGCAGAGAAACACCCCCAAAACATAATGTTTCCACCTCCATGCTTGATAGTGGGGACGGTGTTCTTTGGGTCATAGGCAGCATTTCTCGAGTTAATGCCAAAGAGCTAAATTTTTGTCTTATCTGACCACAGCACCTTCTCACAGTCACTCACAGAATCATCCAGGTGTTCATTGGCAAACTTCAGACGGGCCTGCACATGCGCCTTCTTGAGCAGAGGAACCTTGCGGGTACTGCAGGATTGTAAACCATTATGGCGTAATGTGCTACTAATGGTTTTCTTGGCGACTGGTCCCAGCTGCCTTGAGATCATTAATAAGTTCCCCCCGTGTAGTTTAAGGCTGATCTCTCACCTTCCTCATGATCAAGGATACCCCACGAGGTGAGATTTTGCATGGTGCCCGAGACCGATTGACAGACATTTTGTATTTCTTCCTTTTTTTTTTTTTTACTATTGCACCAACAGTTGTCTCCACACCCAGAGCTTTATTTATGGGTTTGTAGCCCCTTCCAGCTTTGTGTAGGTCTCTGATCTTGTCCCTGACATCCTTCGAAAGCTCTTTGGTCTTGCCCATGTTGTAAAGGTTAGAGTCTGACTGACTGAGTCTGTGGACAGAAGTCTTTTATACTGGTGACTAAGACAGTTGTCTTTAATGCAGGTAACGAGTTTATTTGGAGCATCTAGCTGGTCTGTAGGAGACAGAACTCTTAATGGATGGTAGGGGATCAAATACTTATGTCTCTTAGCAAAATGCAAATAAATGTATGCAATGTGATTTTCTGGACTTCATTTGGGATATTCTCTCTCAATGTTAAAATTAACCTACCCTTAAAATTATAGACTGTTCATGTCTTTGTCAATGGGAAAACTTACAAAATCAGCAAGCGATCAAATAATTATTTCCTTCACTGTACATAAGTGAACAGTCGATTTCAGTGGAAGCCTCCAACCATCTTATGTGTATGGGGCCATGCTGCTGATGGCAGGTGTCAGGTGAAAGAAGGATCGGGCACACTGAATTTTAATAGGTCAATCCTTTGTACTCACAGGAGAGAAGTCTGGGAGAGATGTGTGGCAGCAATTTATTCCCCTCTCCCTAAAAACACATGCGTGCACAGGCAACAAAGCCAAAACCTGAACCCTAAAGTCAAACATTAGGCTATTACGTTCATGTCTAAATGGGTTCTCTAGTGGGAAAATAAAATGTGCATCTTTCCTAAGGTTGGGCACTTTTATGCTAGCCATGTGACAGGAAGTTCAGCAGTTCTTTGTGTATGGATACACAAGTTGCAGCTATGTGTCAAGCCCATGAGATCAGCTTATAGCAACTTTTGAAACCTGGCGCTCAAGGCTATAAACATAAGATAGGAAAACAAATGCGGTGTACCAAAACTGGTTTGGAGGGAGAAAGCTAGAAAAAAGCACAGCAAAGGATCCTGGGCATTGTTTTTATAATGAAAAAGCTTTCAAACAGGGAGAGCAGGCTGCATTCAACACAAAGAAACACCAAAAACATCACAGGGAAATGACTAAACTCAGGTGAGCAATATTTTATTTTCGATTGCTAAAAAATACCTTTGACTCTATTTATACTGATGTCTTGCATATACGATGAGGTACAAATTGGTGGTAGTAGGCAATACTGTAGAAAATGTACAGGAATAGAAAAAGGTGGGGTTTAAGATAAAGCCCCTCTTATTTCAGTAATGTAGAAAATGTCACTATGCCAAGACAGGAATACAGGGTAAATATAGAGAATAATCCAAAAGGGGTGTTGTAATGGGCCAGAGATGGACTAAAAACTGCCCTGTTGGAAAAACCCCACCAGGCTACATACCACCTCACCCACCCAAAACTGCAGAAAAATGGCAGTGTGCTGTGTAAATCAGGGCTGTGGAGTCTGAGCCGATTTTGCAGGAGTCGGAGTCGTCATAAAATGGACCGACTCCCAAAATATATAATAAGTTGGTCCACATTGGTTTGATGCAGTGCAAATAGCAATTTTATATACAGTCATCTTACCAGTCTTATGCATAAATGTGACTTGCAAGTATTTAGCATCTGCTTAGTTCTGCAGATTCTTTCCTGTAACTGCATTGTTACTGTTTTGCTCCTAAAAATTTAAAGGTTAATTTTTATTATTTTGTTACTATTTGGTAAATCCCCCTTTGGTTTTCAGCTCTGCCTGAATCCTTCTGGGCTCTGAATCAGATTCAATCATATCTTGACCAAAATCTGAGCCCAGGTCTCTTCTACACATTCAAAAGATCAAAACATTGTTACCCTTTTGCTTGTCAGTGTCTGTCTACCTAAATAGCTTGATTATTGTATCATAAAGTGATAAGGAGCCTGATGTAACCATTTTACTACAGTAAAGTGATCACTTAAACATGCGCCATGTATGAGGGAGTCCGGAGTCGGGGCTTTGGCTTGCCGACTCCACAGCCCTGGTGTAAATTGCCTCAAATTTGGTCATACCCATCAAAAGTCCCCTAAAATATATCGGCCACACTATAAACTTATAGGAAAACAGAGGAACCCCAAACCGCTAATAACGCAGCCAGGGCCCACTGCTCTGCTATGTCATGAGACCAATTATCTGGACCAGTCACATGGGGATATACAGGAATATCACAGCTGCCACCAAGTAAACACTGAAGGAGCAATGATTTTTTTTTTTTTATGACACTTTCCCCTTGAGCGATTTTTTTTTTCACATGCTTCTAAGAAATATTCTGCTTTCAGTCACTTGTAACACATCCACAGTGTATGGCATAAATGTCTGGCAGATGTGGTTCCCACCCAGTTACACAGGCATTCTGCACACGGTTACTGTAGGCGTTTGTGAAGAAGGAGCCAGCACTGTTTAAGTGGCGGACTCCTTGGCGTATGGCAAACAATGCTTGTAAAATCTCAGGACTTCAGTTCTCCTGTATTATATATGAGTAAAACATACATAACTACCAGAATCCCAAAAAGTAAATGATTTTATATATATATATATATATATATATATATATATATATATATATATATTTCAAAAGACATTTCATTGTGAAAGTTTGTGCTGTTTTACACACTCAGAAGTCAGATATTTGGCTTTTGATTAAAATTTTAGGATGAACAGAATTTCTTGAACATTTTTTTTAATTAAACTAAATGAAACATCTCTTATCTTTAGAATCCACATGTCCAAGTGTTCATTGTTTTAGTACTTTTTACACAACTTACTGATTTCTAACAAAGAGCTTAATGGCAAAATTCACAACAGGTGTTTGATCCCTGAATCGCCCCATATAAATTTAGGGGATTAATTTGAATTGGTATTTAAAAAAGTCCTCCCCATCATGCTGTTCACATTTTGACATCATGAGACTAAGACAACACCTTACAATTGCTCAACAGTACCTCGCCATTGCGAGGCTTAAAGCAGGATACTCTCAGATGGAAGTGGCCACTGAGCTTAGAGTGTCATCAGCAGGTTGTAACAGAGATACATAGAGACTGGTAGAGTCATAGAAAGGCAAAGAAGTGGACGTCCTTTGGCTCCATCACACACTGATGTCCGCTTCATTGTAAACAATGCCCTGCAAAACCGGATGATGAATGCCACACAAGTCTATGTATGTTTAAGGGAGGTGAGAGACATCCAAGTGTCACATCAGAGTATTTGTAACAGTTTACATCAGCGTGGTCTGTGTGCTAAATGACCAGCAGGGGTACCTGACCTGGCTGATACATAGCGTTCTCATTGAGGGCTCCATCATCGTTGGTGGCCCTCATCAATTTTCATCACCAAACAGCACCGACATGCATTACTCGCGGCGCGAATAATTGACGTCACTTATCTCCCTGTGCGTTCAGTACGATAGTATTGCACGCGCCAGGAGACGAGGCATAATCCATAGTTCTCTATGAGAGCTATGGATTGCCCTAATTTTGGCACGCAAATACGTAACGAAATGCACGCCGCAATTACTCCGTGTGAACATACCCCAACTCACCCATCTTTCCACCTAGAAGCATGGAAATTCTTGGTAGGGCTTAAAGGGGATTTGCCATGATGTAATGTTGACGTGCGATCCTCCAAAATGGGTATTTAAATCACTTTTCTAAATATATGCGATTACAAAAAGTAACGCCTCAGAGCTACAGCATTGCATAGTACCCCTTAGTTACCTGACAGTTTACATTAGACACGACCAGGACACTGACAGGGAGCTGATCTGGCTGCACTTGTGTGTTTGCACTTCTTATCTGATGACAGGGAACATGAAGGAGCTTGCAAGGGGCTGGGGAGAAAAGTGCAGTGTATGAGGCCGTCTGCTGTATAGAGAATCCACTGGTTGTAATGTAATCATTTGAGTAAACTTTGCAGATGCTCCCTGCTGCCTTGCTCTCTGCTCACCTCCCCTCCCTCTCCCCCCTGACTCAGCATGCTTTATCTTCTCTCCTGAGCAGATAAGAGGTAAGGAACTCACTGTGGCAAAACCCCTTTAATAGTTCAACTATGTGAGCATAGAAGCACAGCAATAACTCCGCTTCAGTTGAAAAAGCCATACAAGGGTTAAGAATCAGGCAGTTTAATCCAGCCTTTCCCACATGCCATAAACAAACAGCAGGCTACAACTCACTCAGTGGACTCAATTAAGCAGTGCAAAAGGTACGGCAAATTACAGCACTCCAGTCACATTCTGAATGTCAAAGTAAAACCATCCATACCTAAATTAGAATGCACTATGGGCGGGCAGGTTAGGGGACCCACCAGGAATCTGCCAGGTAGAAACATAGTCATTGCAATAAAAGAATAAAAAATATTAATGTCAATATTAATGTCAAATGGTTTATGCTGCCCTAGATGAGAGCACAATGTACAGTACTAGAGGGTGGAAAGCTGAGCTACGGGATGTTTATAGGATTTAAAGGGAATCTGTCACCAATTTTTTTTTTTTTTTACTCATTAAATCAAGCCCCTGATCCATATGCTTTCCCTCTCAGTCGTTTTTATTTCCCGATTGTAGATTTCTCAATTCGGCCGTCTATATAGGATTGTGGGGAAGACATTCTTGCTTGCACTGCTTTAACAGCAGTCAGAGATACTTTACAGCAGCTTCATGCACATAGGATTCTTAAGACAGATTCTGTCCCATAGACGTGTATAGGAGAGTTATCACTGTGAAGGGAGGGGAGAGGAGGAGCTGTGACATCTCCTTGTGACTGGTGGAACCTGTGTTATCTGTACACAATGGTGTCTCCTATCAATGTGACCCTGCTTTTACTGATAATGAGCACACTGCTGAAAAGCTCTCTAAACAGAACAGGAAGTGTCAGACGATTATTAGGCCTAGTGGCCAAAGTGAAAACTGCAGGACTTAGGAATTAAAAGTGATATGGAAAATAAAAAAAAATAAAATTGCTAAAAAAAATGTGTTAGACAATAAGTCCCTTTAAAGCAGGATTTCTGAGTAAAAAGCAGAGAAAATCTTTAACACTTTTAGTGTTGCTTAACTCACCCTCCTATAATGATTGTCAGTTTTCTCTGTACACACGTTGATGCAGTGAAAGCTGTCAATCACTGTATGTGGGAAGGGCAAGCAGGACTACTGTCACTTGAGTCCAGTCAGAATTTACTCCCCTTTTTACTCAAAAATCCTGCTCCAAATCATATAAACCTAAATATCACAGAGCTCAGCTTCTCTCCCTCTATCACATCCTGTTCTAAGATGGATCAGCCTTAAAAGGGGTTGTCTGACTACAAGGATTGCTTTTTATGTTAAAGACCTTGCAAAAACAAGTCCCTTTGTAATAGATGTTCATTAACAGTGTCCTGCCTATTCTGTCCACCTCTTGTTTGGGCTGCATCAGCTCCTCAGGTCACTATGGCTACAGACCTGTTCAATCTCTCATGAGCACTGGTTGCTATAGCTACAGACCTGCAGCCTAGTAGAAGCCAGTAAACACGCCCCTAAATTCAAAATGAAACACAGAAAACAGAACTGAGGTAAGATGAATCTATGCAGCGAGACAACCCCTGAGAGAACCTGTCAATTTATGCCCCGCTGGCTGAGGACAGAACAGGGTAGTGACAGACATGCCGTTTCCAGAGCGGTGTCTCTTATTTTGTAAGGTGCTGTAGTTTTCGTGTATTTAATGCTCAAATCTTGAAGTTTTCAGCCAGTCTGTTTTTTTTCATACCCCGCCCACCTCAACTGATAAACCTATTACTTTGAATAGGTAGAACCATGTAAATAACGGTCAGTGGGCGTGGCTAGCCTTTGGTGGGCGGGGCTAACACCTGCTCATGAATAAGATTTGAGGGGTAAATGCTCTAAAACGCCAGCATCTTACAGAATAAGGGACACAGTGCTGTAAACAGCTTGTCTGTCACTAGCTTGTGCTGTCCTCAGCAAGGGGGGTATAACCTATGTGACAGGTTCTCTTTAACCACCCAACTGGTCCCCTTTAAGCTAATAAAGTCTAACACCCCATAAAAACGAAGACAAAAAACAAACAAAAAAAAACACACAAACACTTGGTAACTGTAGGCTGTGCATGAACACATATGCAACTTTAAAAAAAAGGCACTAGAAAAATCAGCAAGGGACCCAACTGAAAATCGATCCACACCAAATGTATAGAACTTGGCATTATACATAGAACAAATTAGTTGGCAATGAACACCTTATTCTCAGTTATATCCACTTTCCTAGTACTAAATAGGGGAATTACAGTTTGCCAATGGGGAGTATTAGTTATTCAGACTGTTAATAGTAGACAGCAGATTACAGGAAACTATGGCCAATTAAAGAACGTGTTAGCAAGCCAGAACATAGTAGTTTCAGAACAAAAATGCTGAAAGAGATACCAGATACGTAGTATGGTATCCCCCATTGCTCATGCACCTCTCGCTAGTATCTGTTACCAAAGGATAAAAGGAATAGACAACCATTAGACAGCGATACCACAAGCAGAGAATTTTGTCGTTACATTTGTGAGCTCACCATTCAATAGAAAGAATGAGGCAAGAACCAGGCTTTATTATTTTCTCATCTGCTAGGTGTATGCGGTGTTTAGTTGCCTATTTATCCAACAGAAAAGTCCGCATTAGTGCGTTTGCATAAGAGACCAAGTTGTGGAAAAGAACAGTGTGATGCAGATAAGAGGAGAAGAAAGGCTTTAAAATCTATCAATATCAAGGAATAAATATCCTCTGTAACCCGGGCACGGAGATAAGTAGAGAAACTACTCCTATTCCATCAGGAAGGGACCGATTCCTTAAAGCGAATGGGTCATCAAAAATGACATTTACCTCACGTTTTAATATTAATTTTTTTTTAATTTTCCATATCACTTTCAATATTTAAAAAAAAAATATATATATATATATATATATTAAGTCCTGCAGTTTTCACTTTGGCCATTAGGCCTTATAATAGTCTGACACTTTGTTCTGTACAGAAAGATTCTCGGCAGTCTGCTTATCAGTTACAAGCAGAATTGGGCTAAATCCCCACAGGATTGGACCAAAAAAAAAAAAAAAAAAAAAAAACTGAATGTATACCGTTTTTTTCACCCCGATGCACAGGGTTTTTTGTCAGGTTGTGCGTAAAAATCACGTTTGGTTCCTTTTTTTTGCCGTAGGCCCATACAATTGATTACGTTTTCTCGTTGTCTTCCCATACAAAGTACCGCCGTATTATACAACGTGCTGCAAAATACGGCGGCACCAGAAGACGAGAAGGGAAAAAACAACCTATGTGTACTACAAGTCGTTATGGGCTGCCTGAACGATCGTATTTTCGGCAGTTTTAGAGTCCTAAAACCACCAAAAATAAGATGTTATTCTGTGGAAACATAGCCTTAAACTGAAAGGTGACACAAATGTGTAGAGATAACACATGTCTAATATTCACAGCTAATCCTCTTCCCCCCTCCCTGCACACCGACTTCTTCCCAGGTCACAGAGCATGACTAGAAAACTCTCCGAGAGAGACATCAATAGGACTGATCCAGTTCACAGGCTTATATGTGTATGAAGCTGCTGTAAAGCATCTTTATAAATGCTGTTAAAGAGGGTTTTCTCGCTACAAAGATCATATCTGTAATGAGGACAGTAAAAATAAGCAATTTTGTAATTGGTTTGCATTACCTAAATCATTTAGTATAGCAGTTGTGAACAAATCTGTGTGTGTCTAGAGCTAAATCAGCAGCCTGAGATCGTGCCACGCCCCCTTTACTGTGATTGGCTGACTGATATTTAGTTCAGCCTGTTGGGACACGGCCCTGTGCTGCGATTGGTTGCCTACACTCTGTGCCCTCTCCCCCCTGAGTTGTGGAAAATGAAAGTGAAACAAGCTGCCTCAGCTTTCTGTGCCCTGTGTCTGTAGAATAAAGGCTTTCTGAGCTCTCTATGCTCATCTCCCAGTGACAGCTCTATGTGAAGGATCTGGGCAATTCTCTAGATGCTAGATTCACTCTCCCCCCAAATAACACAGCCATATACAGTCTCTTCCCCTCTACCTCTGCCTGATAACAGAGGGAGAAGGGGTGGGGTGGTTGCAGCACGCATTTCTCACATTTGTTTTATCAGTTCAGATTGTATATATAACTGTTTAGAGCAATGCAGGTGTTATGGTTACAAGGAGCTTGTGAAGTGAGGCGACAGTTTTGCAGGCATGAGAACTGACCAGTGTAGGTCTGCAGAGCTGTGACATCCTCTCTCTTCCACTGCTAACACAGAATAATGTCACCAGTCTTCAGTGAGGGGACACACCTACTGGGAGGAGAGACCCACCCCTGCTTTTAAAGCTGTAATACAGAAACCGCTCAAGTCTGCAAAAGCTTGTGAAGAGAAAACCCCTTTAAAGCAGTGCAGGCGAGAAAGCTTTCCCCACAATCATATACCGACAGCTGAATTAAGAAATCTACAATCAGAAAATAAAAACTTAAGAAAAAATAAAATGCATCAGTGTCTTGTTGTAATAAGTATAAAAAAAAAAATTGGTGACAGATTCCCTTTAAGAGCAGAGGTCATTCAGACAAAGGTGTTGCTGCTTAGTCACACATAAGTAATCACCAAATGCAAGGGAAATCCTCAGCTGTCCAGGTGAGTAAATAGGCCCTCCCCACCATCAACAACCACGGTATAAACTCCAGTTACAGAGTATGGGAATACTAACACTAGTCTAGAAAGATGCTATTTGCTTATTATACAGTCTAGCTCCACTATAGGTAGAGACCGTCTTCTAATGACCCAAAGCTTGTGCGAGTCAGAGTAGAACCAGTAATACAATGTGACATCTAGAAGACTGGTGCCACCGCCCTAGTCAACCAAGTATTCTTGGAAAGCAGAAGGAGCTTACCACAAACTTAAAGAGGTAGACCTGCTACGTGAAATTCTCATCACCGGCCGCTCATTCAAATGCAGGGCCAGACCACTTAGCAACAAGCAGCTGGCGATGAGAATTTCATGTAGCGGGACTACCTCTTTAAGGATGTGTCTGTTCAACAAGAGAGAATAAAATGAACTTATGTATTGTTATTCGCCACCATGACTCTTTTCCTCCATTCGCCACTACTCTCCAATGCATAGTCGTAGCCTCCTAACTTGGCATTTAGCTCACAAACGCTCCCTTTCTAGGCCTGCATTTTGCATTTGCGCTGGCTGCAAAGTTCTTTCCCAGACAATGTCCTGTTGCCCCAGGCGATTTAAAGGGGTTGTCTCGCTACAAAGAATAGCTTTCAAATTGTAGGGAACACAAAATAAAGACATTTTCCAAATATATTGCATTGTTCCTCTGTTTTCCCTAAAGAGATACAAGTGAATTTATTACCTATGTGGCTATTTCAGTTCCCTCAGTAACCGACCTGTAAACAAATCTCCCTGGGCTGTTTGTTCAATGAGATAACAGAGAGTGAGTCATCACACAGGTCAGCAGTGTCAGTCAGTGTCCTGTGCTGCCAGACAGTAAAAAGCTTGATTTATCTCAAGTAAACAGCTCTGTAATTAGGGCTTTTGTTTTGGGGATCAGATAAGAAGTCCTGCCAGTAGTTTGAGAAGCTAATCTAATCTAATTAGCATCTGAAAGCACAACGGACCTGTACAAGCATGGAGCTTATGCAAATTAGTCTGAACCAGGAAGTGACAGAGAATTTCTTTCATGCATTCTTTGAAACACTGTGGGGAGACAACTCCTTTAAGGATTCTTCTTCCATTGCTCCGAACCCAAGAGATTTTTATGTTTGTCTACCCAAATTCAGAGAAGACTTGTTTACTGACCTCATCTGGCTCTCCTCTAACTATCCTGACTTTAAAGGGAATCTGTCGCCAATTTAAATTAAATCATTAAATCAAGACCCTGCTCCATATTCTTTTCCTCTCAGTCGTTTTTATTTCCTGACTGTAGATTTTTTTTTTAATTCAGCCATCTATATATGATTGTGGGGAAGACATTCTTGCTTGCACTGTTTTAACAGCAGTCAGAGATACTTTACAGCAGCTTCATGCACATAGAAGCCTTAAGACAGATTGTCCCATAGACTTGTATAGGAGAGTTTTCTAGTCATGCTGTGTGACCTGGGAAGAAATAACTCTGCAGGGAGGAGGGGGTGAGAGCTGTGACTGGTGGATTCTGTGTTCTCTGTACACACTGGTGTCTCCTTTCAGTCTAACCCTGCTTTTACTGATAATGAGCAGACACTGAAAAACACAGGAAGTGTCAGACTATTATTAGGCTTAGTGGCCAAAGTGAAAACTGAGGGACTTAAAGGGAATGTGTCATCAAAAAATAATTATTGTTTAACTCACGTTTTTATGTTAAACACATTTTTTAAGAATTTTTGGTTATATTTCTTTAATTTTTCATATCACTTTCAATATTTTTTTAATAATTCTTAAGTCCTGCAATTTTAACTTTGGCCACTAGGCTTTGCTTGCACAGCTTTAACAGCAGTCAGAGAGATACTTTACAGCAGCTTCATGAACATAGGAGTCTTAATACGGTTTCTGTCCCATAGACTTCAATAGGACAGTTTTCTAGTCCTGCTGTGTGACCTAGGAAGAATTCACTCTGCAGGGAGGAGGGGGGTGAGAGCTGTGACATCTCCTCCTGTGACTGGTGGATTCTGTGTTATCTATTCACACTGGTGTCTCCTTTCAGTTTGACCCTGCTTGTGTTAATGAGCAGACAACTGAGAGTCTATCTATAGGACAGGAAGTGTCAGACTGTAATTAGGCTTAGTGGCCAAAGTGAAAACTGCAGGGCTTAAGAATTATTAAAAAATATGTAAAGTGATATGGAAAGTTAAAAATAAATATAACCAAAAATTCTTAAAAAATGTGTTTAACATAAAAACGTGAGTTAAACAACAAGTCATTTTTTGATGACATTCCATTTAAACTACTGTATTGAGTGTACTTGGTCTGCCATGTCTTTAGCCTACCTTTAGCATTTGTCTTCTGCTTCGGAATCGTTAGCTGTTTCTAATGGAGAATATTCTCAAGGTTTGGGACCTTGAGAATCTCTGCAGTGAAACCCCGACCCCATTGTGGTGGTTAAAGGGGAGGAGGGGGGAATCACATGACTTAGAGTCTGCTCCTTAGTGCAGTCCCAAGTCAGATCCTTGGACATGCAAATACAATACAGAGAAAAGAGTCTCAGTTGGACTCATCATTCAGGAGGTTTAAAGATTTAAATCGTCTAGAGCAGGCATCCTCAAACTGCGGCCCTCCAGCTGTTGGGAAACCACAACTCCCATCATGCATTTATATAATCTATAACAGTGGGAATGATGGGAGTTGTAGTTTCCCAACAATTGGAGGACAGCAGATTGAGGATGCCTGGTCTAGAGTACCGGGTAATAGGAACTCTTCTGCTCTGATCCGGATCTGCTCCGGTAACATACATGCAGCAGTCCAATAACGAAAAATGATCCGGCAATTAAAATCTGCGTTCCTTTATCATCAAAAATTGCACAAACACAGAGACACGTCTGTTAGGCATCTGCTGACGCGTTTCAGGTTACTCTGAACCCTTGTTCACAGCTAGGAACACAGCTAGGAACACAGCTAGCTGTGAACAAGGGTTCAGAGGAACCTGAAACGCGTCAGCAGACGGCTAACACAATCCTGTCTCTATGTGTTTGTGCTATTTTTGATAATAAAGAAATGTAGATTTTAATTGCCGGATCATTTTCCATTATTGGATTGTGGCAGAGCCGTGGACAGTCAGTGGATTCACATCTATTAGATAAGCCAGGGTTTGGAAGAAGTATGAAAAATAGGGAAGGAAATCTGTCCTGAATTACTACTACTGAACCAGGACAAAGCACAAGTCCATAATTCTGGAAGTCAGTGACCATCTTCTGAATTAACCATAGGTCATTTAATGAATAAAGGGACTCATTTAATGAATTCATGTGGACTAATGCCGAAGGCAAAATAAAGGGACAGGTCTTTCACACAGTACTAGAACTACATGCATCTGCTATAGGAAACAATGTCAAATGCACCTGATGGAATGCCCTATTGACATCAACTGAAAAAAGACTGGAAAGCCCTTTGATCAGGCATAAACCATAAGATTAACTGATGTAAAGGGATTATCTGTGGCTTCTCTTCCCGTAACAAGGCTGATCTGGTCTTAATGGATTAATTGTGGTAAAATAGTTTGTAGCCCATTTGACATAATTTAAAAAAAGGTTTCAGCAGAACTGTAATCAAATCGCATTGGAGGGGAATCAAAGTTACAAAAATTGACAGCCCTATTTTCTTATAGACTGTAAGCTCTTACAACCAGGGCCCCTGCTGCGTTTACTTTAACAATTAATTTACTACTTTGTAATGTTTTGTTTGCACACATACTCAAGAAAATGCAAAAATAGTGCGAATTAGGGCTTGTTCACATGACGTTTTTTGTGACCAATGGTCAGTGTGATTTCCATAGCCGTCACTGACAAAAGCGCATCGCTGTTCTCACGAGAGAACAGTGATGCGCTTTTGGGAGCTTTCCTGTGCTGCGTTTTGCGGATCCGTCTTTAGAAATGACATGTCATTTCTTGTTGCGTTTTATGCAACAGAAGTCCCCATAGGAAAGAATGGGATCCGCTTTTGTGATGTGGAAAGTGGATCCCAAAGCGCAGCACAGATTTGCTGAAGCATGTGATGCGCATTACACGCTGAAAGCGCATTGGGATGACGTAAGTGCCGCTGCGGCTCCAGAAAGCGAGAGAGAGAAAGCGAGAGAAAGCGAGAGAGAGTAAGATCAAAACGCAACCGTAAATAGGATCCGTAAAACGCATGATACAAACATACAAAACAGCATAAGCTGTTGCGTTTTTCGAATCCGCTTTTCAGTTGTAAAAAAACGGATCGAAAACGTCGTGTGAACAAGCCCTTAGGTCCGTACTATATAAATAAAGCTTATTTTTACTATTAAAAGTAAACAAAACCATTGAGGTCAGGGCATTTACCCGATGATGTGGCCAACATAGTTAAAAGGTCTGTTAACCCTAAAAACACATATCAATATGAGGAGTTTAGACTGTAGAGCAGACCTGGGCAAAGTACGGCCCCCGGGTCGCAACCGGCCCGCCAGCTCGTCGGATGCGGCCCGCAGCCTACCATGCCAAGGTCTGCTAATAGTAGCACTGAAGGCCCGCCGCGGCCGGGTATTGCTGAGAGGCCGGCGCGGGCCATCAGCGCTACTATTGCTGGTGAATTAGGCAGCGACATGGTGAACTACGCTCACCGCGCCGCTGCCTCTCCTGGGCACACACAGAGTAATAACTGTGCGGGCCCAGGAGCTGACGGAGGAGCGTCCCGGCGCTGGCGGCATGATGTCATCACGCCCACCAGCCCGGAAAGCTCCTCGGATAGAAGATGAGCGCGCTCGGCCGGGAAGCAGGTAAGCCAAGGTGAGTATTAGTGTTTGTTATTTTGGTCATAAAACTATATACCAGCCTGTGGATAGCCCTATCTATATGCCCGCCTGTGGAAAGCCCTATCTATATGCCCGCCTGTGGAAAGCCCTATCTATATGCCCGCCTGTGGAAAGCCCTATCTATATGCCCGCCTGTGGAAAGCCCTATCTATATGCCCGCCTGTGGAAAGCCCTATCTATAAGCCAGCCTGTGGAAAGCCCTAACTATAAGCCCGCCTGTGGAAAGCCCTATCTATTCGCCAGCCTTTGGATAGCCCTATCTATACGCCCGCCTGTGGAAATCCCTATCTTTACGCCCGCCTGTGGAAAGCCCTAACTATACGCCCGCATGTGGAAAGCCCTATCTATACGCCCGCCTGTGGAAAGCCCTATCTATATTCCTGCCTGTGGTAAGCCCTATCTATATACCTGCCTGTGGAAAGCCCTACCTGCTTGTGGGAAGACCTAACTAGCTATATACCTGCCTGTGTGGAGCTTTAACTGTATTCCTGCCTGTATGGAGCCCTAAATAGCTATATACCTGCCTGTTTGGAGCCTTAAATATACCTGCCTGAGGGGAGCTATATCTATATACCTGCCTGTGGGGAGCTGAACCTATCTATATACCTGCCTGTGGGGAGTTGTATACCTATATCTATATACCTGACTGACTGAGGGGAGCTGTATATACCTGCCAGACTGAGGGGACATACATCTACATACCTACCTTACTGAGGAGAGCTGTATATACCTGACTTACTGTGTAAAGTTAATTTATCATAGTGGAAGAGCATACTATAGAAGATATTATAAAATATAACTTTTAATAGTCTATATATAAAAACATATATCTCTCACAGCGCTCTAATAATTGAACATAGAAAATAAGTAAATAAACCGCAATTGTGATACCTACATAGGGACAAGCTATCAAAGGGATCAATTGTATATAAACAATTCTGACCCTAGTAGCCCTAACGTGTATTCTATTACACCCCTAGCCTATTATACGGGGTATAAGAACGTCCCAATAAGGACGGCCCCGGCTGGAACCTGTCCCTAATGTATCATACCCTAAATTTCCCTAAGCATTTAACACAGAAAATAGGGTAGACAAAATACGCCTTACTTTCTCAATTGTCCCAACATGTTTCGGCGCCCGCTCAGACCTCCTCAGGGGACACTGATTAACAGGCTAAATGGGTTGCGGTATCCAATTATACAGGCGGCAGGAGCATATGGCTCCCAACGTCTAGACACAGCTATGATGTGCTGTCACTGTGTACCATGAGTAAGGCTGGTATATAGATACATCCCCCATTAAGTTTCCACAAAAATAGTCACCCAAAAAACGATTTCCCCCCCCCCCCCCGTTCCACCCTATGTTTTTATTAGTTCGGCCCTCCGAAAGCATTGCACTTTTTCATGCGGCCCGAAGGGAAAATTAATTGCCCACCCCTGCTGTGGAGTATAATAATCGGGAAAAAATTCAGTAGTGAGTTGGGAAAGGTTGTTAAGTATAATCACCTGATTCCGATTTAATAAATGTGATCTACCTATTGTGCTTACATTAATGGAGTTGATTCCCATCTCTTTAGGTAAAGAATTTATCATTAGTTTCTGAAGGAAGTCTCTTGTTCACAGGAGTTTGGCTGGTAAATCAAGAAATTGTTGATTGAATGAACTCTGGATGCGCAGGCTGTGACATCAGACATCACCACGCCTTTCTCCACACAGTGCTCACTCTAGTCAAAACAAAGGTCTGTAACTGAGTGGCTAGCACTTCTGCCTTCCAACTATTATTTAATTTGCAAGCTTCCCATGTCGATTTTAGTTGGAAAAACCCCTTTAAGTAAAGTCTATCTAGCAGGCATGTGCCAAAATTTACTAAGTGGCTTTCAATGAGGAGGGGCCTATTTATATGCATATTTATATGGAAAAATAGTAGGTACTAAACTGGGAAATAAAGGTAGTTAGGGAAGGAGGTTGTAGAAGAGCAATAAGCAGCAAAGAGAATGGTGCGAGGAATGAGAAATGAAATCCTATCTCAGCAACAAACATTAGTGAGGTGTCCGAGTATCCCCCACTTGTCCCAAAATGTACTACAGCCAAACTATAGACTGCTACCACAACGTTCTTACAAATGTAGGTCACACGTGGTGCTCTCCATGACATGCAGCAACACACTGTGGACAAAGCGTTGATCACCAGCTTATTAGCACGTCAACGCTTGCTTTAGATGGGAAAGGCTTTATTTTATTTTTTAAACATGTATACTGCGATCACTAACAGACTTACAGAACTGTTGTGTTCACGGTTTAGTACTTCCATTATGGAGATGCCATTCACAGGAATGTAGAAAGCCCTCGGGGAACAGAGCAAATAATTGAGCTGGCTCATGGCCTTAAAGAATGTGCATCCCTTGCTCCACATGCTGTTTTTGGAACATCTGAGATGTACGAGTCCCAAGTTCTAGGAATGGAAAGGGAGTGGTGGAAACTTTTGGTGGGGACCCAGATTCATTCACAGGTTAAGAAGCTATTTGATTACATACCTCAGTATGACAGTAGAACACTCATGTAAACTCAGATAAACCTTTTTTTGTAGCAGATCTACTATATTTAACCTTGTAGAATTGAGAGAAGGGGTTGTTCTAGGATCTCATTCAACTAGAAGAGAACAATATTTGCTTCTTAATATTACATATTTAAAGGGGTTGTCTCGCTACAATGATTGGGTTTTAATTTAAAGATCTTTAAAAAACAAGCAGCTTTGCAATATATGTTCATTACAAATGTCCTACTGATTTTGAGCTAGCCCTGTTAGTATTACTACATCAGCTCCCAAATCTCTATAGTAGCTGACCTGTTGATCCTTATCTTACTGGCTGTCAGGTCTGAATGACCTCATCACCTTTGAAGACAGGTCGGCGCAGAGAGCCTCTCCCACACAGAATGCTTCTGTAGTGGAAGGAGGGGGAGGAGGACTCTGGCGTCTGTGTCCTGGATTAACCCTGTGTGTGCCTGCTTCCTCCTGTTCTCTACACAGATAGATGTGACAGCAGTGACCCTGTCTGTTACTATAATCATGATATGTCTTTGGAACTGTGACTATACTAATACTATACAAATCAGGCATGTGAATACTTTATGTCTCCTGTTATTAGGGACACATCCTGAGTATAGTAGTAACACTGCCCTTGTTGTTGTTTGGAGATGTGGAGACTTGTAAGCTAAGCAGGGGATATAGGAACACACATGCATCCCCTCTGCTCTATTCGCACACAGCTTCATATTCCTCTCTCCACTCCTAGATCAGCCCTCTCCTGCAACAGACCTAGGCAGACACACACAGGGTGAACTCTGAGAGCAAACCCCCTCCCCCCACCCCCTGTATAGAAGTTACGTAGCTGCCTGTGTGCTGATGGGAGGGGGGAGAGCGAGCAGAAGAGACAGACAAGCTAGCACGCCCCTCAGTTCAACTTACCAGGCTCACTGACAGGCTGAAAGCTCGTAATGAGACAACTCCTTTAAGCTATGACAGGGGCGGACATTAGTATTGCAGAACTTAATGCCTCAGGTTATGTCATTTGAAATTATGGATTTTTCTAGTCAAGATCATCAGTGGCACTTCAGGACAAGGATAGAAATGTGCAATATTCTGTCAGATATATACAAACACGCTTTCTCAAATTGCTCAGGAAATGGGTAATGAGATTTGATCGACCTCTTTTAACACCATTTTATTTGCATTTGCTACAAATAATGGAACCTGTTGGAATTACCTGGATTTCTGCGCACACTACTCAAAACGGGTAATGTTCCTCATTAGGCTCTGTCTACACTGCACAGAAAGAAGTCCGTTTTCTAAAAACGCTGGAAAAACGACTGAAAACAGCTCCCAAAGACTTCTATTGTAAAACCTCCTGCTGTCTACACGGAGCTTTTTTTTCTGGTCGTATTTTGCAACATGCTCTAAAAAACGCCAGAACAGGGCAGAAAATTTACTACAGGAGTCTATGTAAAGCGCTGGACGTCATTTGGCGCGTTTTTTCAAAACCCTGCCAGGAGACCCAAGTTCCACCTAAAGTGGGTGTAACAAAGGTTATATATTATCAAATCTGCATACAAGTGTCTGATGTGTCCTTTTTTGTACCTTTTGTAATAAAATGATCATGCCTTGGCGTTATTTGTTTTTTTTACGGATTTTGGCGCCAAAATCCTTTACTGAACATATTTTGGTGCCAATAAAGTTCTCGCTTCTGGCGCTAAAAATATGTTTGTTTTTTTTTACGGATTTGGGCACCAGAATCCGTTTTTTTTTTACGGATTTTAGCGCCAAGATCAATATCTTTAAAAATATTGCCGCTGTTAAAGTGATCTCGCTTCTGACACTAAAAATAGGGGTTATTTTTTACGGAATTTGGCGCAATAATGCAGTTTTTTGGATTTTGCCGCCAAAATCCTTTTCTTTACAGATTTTGACACTAATACAGTTATCTTGCTGTATGGAAAGATAATGTGGGTTTTTGTGGATTTTGGTGCAAGAATCTGGTGCAAAGTTGAATTAAGTAGTTGCACGCAGCAGCACACAAAGGACAATGTGCTCAAAATGGCTACAGCGATCTAAAGGAAGTGACTACTTAGCATGTTAACTACACCTGTAGGGTGGAGTTTACATCCAATGGCTTAATTTGTGAATACATTAAAAAGCAGAGCAAAGACGCTCCAAAAAACGGACGTTTTTTCAGCTGCTTTGACAGGCAGTGGACAGAAAACTCAGTTTCATGACCGTTTTTAGTAATTCGTTTTCAGGTCGTTTTTTGTCCACTGCAGTGTAGACAGAGCCTTAGGGAGAGACGCCATGAAGATGTGTGGAGACTTAGAAGTCATAAATGCCCCACTATAATGTAAATAAATTCAAATACATTTAAAAGGCTTTTGCCACCATAGACTTTGATGGCAAATCGCTAACATAGTCTGATAGTTG
This sequence comes from Phyllomedusa bahiana, assembly GCA_025379985.1. NCBI lineage: Eukaryota > Metazoa > Chordata > Amphibia > Anura > Hylidae > Phyllomedusa > Phyllomedusa bahiana. The sequence goes on along the minus strand of JAODAL010012047.1, from coordinate 15,297 downwards.
AGGGTTCCACCTCCAAGACCTGTACCCAGCTTGGGAACAGGCCACCAAAAATTACAGAACAGACTGAAGAGCCAGCTGAGCTTGCGCACAGATCTCCATTCTGTTCTGTGGGGGTTCCAAACACAGCTGAGCGATGTGTTTGGGACCTGCTCCTATCAGATATGGATGACATAGGCTAGTGATATGCCATCAAAGTCTATGGTGGCAGAAACCCTTTTAGAAAAAAAAATAGGACACCAGCACCTCCTATTGGAAGTAGCATTCCTTAAAGTCATATCCAACCCAAAAGCCTTTAACCCTAAGCCGAACGCCTGAAAAGTAGTTAATGACCAGAACATTTTTTTAGTTTTTGCCTCCTTGCGTTTCAACAGTTGTAACGTTTTTCTTTTTTCAATGACGCAGTTGGATGAAGCCTCATTTTATTCGAGGCAAGTTGTACTTTATGGGGGAATAGTTTAAGTTCACTTATAAATAATTGCAGAATTTTTTTTACATTGTTTTAAATTAGTTTTTTTTTAATTTTTTACACCATTCACATTTCACATTTGTTAGATTAATTCTACAGGTTATTATGGTCATGTGGATACATAACATGTGTAGGGTTTTTTGTGTGTGTAATAAAGGCACAATTATTTTTTATTAAATATTTATTTTATTTATTTTTTTATTACAATTTTTTATTTTTTTTTTAATCACCTGAAGGGAGAACTGTGTTTTTTGTATTTTTTCTTTACACTTAGTAATGTATTAGCATATTCATATATGCTAAGAAATTATAATCTGTGTCAGTGTGACACAGGCAGTGATCAGGACAGCACACAGTCTGCCCTGGTCACTGGCTTGTTACACAGACACCCCTGGGGCTACTCTAGGTCCCCAGGGCTGACTGTGCAGCCTTTCCCCAGGCTCTGTCGTGTCCTACCTATTCTGAGATATCCCCTCTTGTATGGGCTGCATCAGCTCATCAGGTCACTATAGCTACAGACCTGTTTGATCTATTCTGCTAGGCTGCCAGCATTGGTCGCTATAGTTACAGACCTGGCTTCTACTGCAACCTAGCCAGTAAACGCCCCTGAATTCAAAATGAAACCAAGAAAACAGTACTGAAGTAAGAGGAATCAGTGTAGTGAGACAACCCCTTTAAGTCGAAATGCTGTGGATGTGAAGAGGGTGGAGCATCCCAGAAATATTCATGAAGTGAAGCACATTTGCAGGGAGGAATAGTTCAAAAGTCTTCTTCAATGTTGGGCGCATCTTATTTGCAGCCATGGGAAATGTTTGTTTGAAGAAATTGCCGCTGAAGTAGGATCTACAGGTTTTTAAGTTAACTTTTCCTCCCTGCAATGTTTTTTTTCTTTATCAAGTACATAAACAGTTCAAATAAGTGCACGTTATCAGCTTACTTAAAATGTGTTTGTATATAATAACCTTTGTCTTGCACTAAAAATGGGTCCAACACATTACTCCGACAGGGTCTTGTGGTTTCCAAAAATCCCATAGTTCTCTGCACCATCTTTTTCACAGTTGGTGCATAAGGTTGACAACATGATAAAGATAAAAGGGCTCACTGTTCGCTTTCTAACTTCAAGAGGTCTTTAAAAGGGGTATTCCCATTTCATTGATTTAGCTTAAAGTTATGTTCACACGGCAGTAATTGCGGGACGTATTTCGCCCCGCAATTACGTTGTGTGCTTGGGAGCGGGGCAGCACGCCGGCCCCATAGACATGCATTTTTCTCGGCGCGTTCCCGTGAATAATTTTAAATGTCCTTATCTGCCCACCACCGTATTTTTGCAGCGGGGAGGGGAAAGTAATCCCTAGTTCTTTATGAGAACTGTGGATTCCCGTAATGACTGGGACCTCTCTCGCCCCGTATTTAGCGCAGTACGGCGCGAGATGCGGGGCAAGATACATCCCACTTTAAGCCGTGTGAACATAGCCTTAAACATGCAAGTAAAGACTATTACCAAATACATTGCTCTCCTGATTTGGCTTCTCTTCAGATTAGAAGCAGATCTTATCTTCTGCTTTTGTACACAAGCTTCCCTAGTTACCAGCCAGCTCAACGCTCTAGAAGGCTCCTACAGCCGTGGCCGTGATGGTGACATCCCTCCCTGCTGTTTCATATCCGAAATATGGAGCTTATTTCCATTACTTGAGGACAAGTTATAACCACGGCCATTTATAAATGAGAAGCCCGACTCCTTTCGGGCATAGTTTGGGCACCATGAATCTCCTAACAAGTCCCCTTTAAGCAGCGACTTATTTTCTATTCTACTTCAGTACAGAAAAGCACTATAAAGCATTGTCCTCTTTCCTTAAAAGATGCAAACATTCAAAATTATTTATGCTAATATTACCAAAAATGAAGTCTTAAAATAATTGGTTTCTTGCTGACTCTTCTTTCCAGAAAAGCCTGTATGGAGTCATCTCTGCCACATCACAATGTAATGCAGAGGATGTGGCACTACTGGAAAATACACACACAAGTCCCGAAACAAAACCATAGCATCTACAGACTGTATATTGTTTTAATTGCTTTATAGGATTGTGTTTTTATGCAAATAGCTCTACAGGGATAGGCAACCTCTGGGGAGCTGTAACATATGGAAGGTTGTTCGAGTTGCCTCATACCTGATCTTTTTGTTACCATAGACACAAAGATTATAATAATCACTATTCTCTTTTTTGGTCTTGCACTCAGCTATATGGAGGCGCAGCAAAAAAACACCCTAAACCATCATTCCATATCAATTCCAGAGCACAGTGAGGAATGGGAAACTCGGTACCCCTATAATATTTTGACTTGGAAAGGTAATACATGATGTGATGAGAACCAACTACCTATGCAGCTGCCAATGGCTGCACCACTTTGCTGGTATCTTGTACAGCTATTGGCAGCTGTATAGCAGGCATGGCTCTCATCCAAAACACAAGTGTGCTTCAACCATGCCGTGTGTTCCCACCCTTACACATAGGAGTCTCATTTGTACCCTGCAGAGGAGTCATTTGACAGCCATATTTAAAAAAAAAAAAAAAAAAAAAAAAAAAAAAAAGGGGCTTAGACTAATGTTATTCTAAATAAGATTGTTTCCTCATCTGTGGCTAATGGTCCAACTGCTGAGATCCCCATATCAAGCTGGTAGGATCAGCTACTAATGTGTGAGGTATAAAGCAATAGCCAAACATGTGTGCAAGGTAATGGGAAAGATGGAAATAGCTGAGAAAGTAAACGTTTGCCGTCAGTGGGAAGTCTCAGCCGTCGAACATTCATCTAAAGTCTTACACATAGTATAAAATAAAGGGTTTATGCCACAAAGCCAGATCCCTTTCTGAGCGGGGCTCATAGTTCACTACGGGCAGACCTCAAAGACCAGGGAGATGGCCGCACTTGCGCAGTTCTCCCAGAGTGTGCTCCGCTATATTCCGAGCTTCCATAGACCGTAATTGGGGAGAGCTACAAGCCGGTCTCAGAAAGGAATTTTGCTTTGTGGCAAGACCCCTCTAAGGGCTTGTCCCCATGGCACAGGTTTTCAGCCGGATTTACACACGTTTTTCAGTTTTGAAAGCAGTCTGTAAACCGGCTGTCAACCATTTAAATGGACTTCAATGGAAAATCCGTGCAGTGGGGATTTTCCGCCGGACTGTTTTTTTTAACCCAACGGCCGTCCGATAAACCTTGAACATGTTCATTCTTCCTCCCAGTTTTCGGGCAGAACATGAACGTGTCAGTGGCAAGTGGGAAGGGCTTGAATCCACAAACCGTGGAGAAAAGCCATCCCCCCTGCGTGCCAAAAACAGACCAAACACCGGCCGGGAAATCCCGATCGGCATTTGATCTCTGCCATGTAAATGAGGCCTTAGGCTATGTGCACACGGCTTATTTTGGGGCGGATTTCAGTCCATATTGCGCGCCGTACTGCACGAATTACGGCTGAAATCCGTCCCTTTCATTACGGTAATCCACAGTTCTCATAGAGAACTATGGATTCAGTCTCTTCTCCCTGTTCGCACAATACAGCGAGCGGAGAGAAAGTGACATGTCAATTATCACAGCGAGATACCTGGCGTGGATAATGGATGTCTATGGGGCCGGCGAGCTGCCGCCCCTGCCCCGCAGCACGTGAATAAGCCGTGTGAACATAGCCTAAAGGGCTGTTCACACGGCTTATTTTGGGCACGTATTGCGCGCCGTACTGCGCTGCAATACAGCTGGAATCCGTCCCAGTCATTACGGTAATCCACAGTTCTCATAGAGAACTATGGATTACGTCTCTCCTTTCAGCACGGCGAATCCGCCGGGCGGGGAGAAAGTGACATGTTCATTATCCCGGCGGGATATGCGCCGTGGATAATGTATGTCTATGGGGCCGGCGGGCAGCGCCCCCGCCCCTTATTCAAGCCGTAATTGCGGGCGAAATCCGTATAAGCCATGTGAATCGGCCGTAAGGGTGCTTTCACAGACTATTAGCAGAACAAAAATTTGTGGGAACAATTGTTCCTAATTTTTGCCCAATGTAAGGCTGGGTTTACAATAGCAAAAAACTGCATCACAAACTGACAAATGTGGTAAAATACATGCGTCTTTAGAATTCACTCAAATCTGGACCCCTAGGTGAAATCCTTATCAAGTTTGAGTTAAAGGGAATTTCCGGGTCAATTTTGAAGTACATTAGTGAGGTTTCCACTACAAATAACACTGCCTCTACTGCATTTAAAAGTATTCAGCTGAAACAAAACCCCTTGTATTTAAAGAATGCAGGCATTCCACATGCATCCGAAATGCAAAAAAAAAAAAAAAAAAAAAAAAAACACACAATGGGTAAATCCAGCACAAAAAACCCTACAATCGGTCAATGACTGAGGATTTGCAGAGTGCACCTTCTACCTAGCAGTACAGTCATGGCCAAAAGTTTTGAGAATGATACAAAAAGTTAATTTTTACAAAGTCTACTGCATCAGGTTTTATAATGGCAATTTGCATATACTCCAGAATGTTCTAAAGAGTGATCAGCTTAACAGAAATTTATTGCAAAGTCAAATAGTTGCCTAGAAAATGAACTTTTTCCCCCAAAACACATTTAACACTTCATTGCAGGCCTGCCTTAAAAGGACCAGCTAACATCGTTTCATTGATTGCGCCTTAACAAGGTGTGGGTGTTGATGAGGACAGGGCTGGAGATCAATCTTTCATGATTAAGTAAAATCACACCACTGACACTTTAAAAGGAGGCTGGTGCTTGGCATCATTGTTTCTCTTCTGTTAACCATGGTTATCTCTAAAGAAACACGTGCAGTCATCATTGCACTGCCAAAACTGGCCTAAGGGAAAAAGTATCGCAGCTGGGAAAGATTGCACCTCAGTCAACAATCTATCGCATCATCAAGGAATTCAAGGAGAAGAGGTTCTATTGTTGCCAAAAAGGCTCCAGGGCGCCCAAGAAACACAAGCGCCAGGACTGTCTCTTAACCCCTTAACGACCTTGGCGATGAGTACGTCCCAGGGCCGCTAAGGGCTTTGCAGGGGGATCCTCCGCGACCCCCCGCACACCCCGGGGCAGTAACAGCCCCGGGCGGGGGGGCTCCGCCCGTGGCGCTGTTTTACCCATCAGGCGCCGCGGCCAAGATGGCCGCGGCGTCTGAATTAACGCCGATCGGTGCGCGCCCCGGGATCGGTGCGGTGATCGGCAAAAGCGCAGCTATGCTGCGCCGTTTCCGATCCCCGGGGCATTGGGTGGGGAGCCTTGGGAAGGCTCCGTCATTTTACCCGGGCCGGTTTGCCCCACTTCCGTCCGCAGACAGGAAGTGGGGAAACCCCCAAATCTTTGTACACCCTAATGCATTGCCTATGCAATGCATTGGGTTTGTATTAACAATCGCGCCACCTAGTGGTCAAGTACCACAGGTGGCCTCAATGTTACAGTAAAAAAAATAAATAAATAAAGTTTTTAAAATACAAAAAAAAAAAAAAAGTATTAAAAGTTAAAAAAACCCCCCTTTCACAATTTTAAAAAAAAAATCATTAAAAAATAAAAAAAGTTACACATTTGGTATGCCGCTCCCAAAAAGTCCGATCTATAAAAATTATAAACATCATTTATCCCGTACGCTGAACACAGTAGAAAAAAAAAAATTCCAAACGCCAAAATTGCGTTTTTTGGTCATTTTTACGTCACTCAAAAAATGAATAAAAATGATCAAAAAAGTCGCATTTCATTCCAAACTGCTAGCGATAAAAAGTAACTTCAGCCCGCAAAAAATGCCCCCTTACTGACGTCCATAGGTGTTAGTACAAAAAAAATTATTGGTCCGCTCAAAATGGCGCCGTGGCGCAAATTTCAAAAATAGAAAAAGTTTGGAATTTTTTGACGGTACACAAAACATAATGGAAACCCTACATGTTGGATATTGCGGATTGTTAACAACCTGGTAGAATATCGATAAACAACAATATATTTACCGAAGATTGAAGCCGTGAAAAGCAAAACCCCGCAAACTTGGCAAAAATAAAAATTTTTCACAATTTGATCCCACTTGCGAATTTTTTAGCGGTTTCCCAGTATATTCTATAGTATAGTGAATAACACCACTTAGAAAGTACATCTTGATTCCGCAAAATAAAGCCTCATGTGTATATGTAGTGGAAAAAAAAGAAGCTATGGTTTCTGAAGGCGAGGAGGGAAAAACGAACGTGTCACCCAAAAAAAACACCGGGTCCTTAAGGGGTTAAAAGTGTTTCAGCTTCGGAATTGGGCTACCAGCAGTGCAGAGCTTGCTCAGGAATGGCAGCAGGCAGGTGTGAGTGCATCTGCATGAAACTGTGAGGCGGAGACTCATGGAGCAAGGCCTGGTGTCAAGGAGGGCAGCAAAAAGCCACTTCTCTCCAGGAGAAAACATCAGGACAGACTGATATTCTGCCAAAGGTTACAGGGAGTGGACTGCTGTGGATGGGGTAAAGTTCATTTTTCTTGATGATCCCCTTTCCGAATGTTTGGAACATCTGGGAAAACAGCATGTTCAGAGAGACAAGGTGAGCGTTACACACCAGTCTTGTCTTCATGCCAACTGTAAAGCAATCCAGGAGAAACCATTTTATGTGTAGGGTATGCTTCTCAGCCAAGGAATCGGCTCTCTAACAGACAATCTTGCCTAAAAACACATCCATGGAATAAAGAATGGTACAGAATGTCCTCCAAGAGCAACTTTTCCCAAACCGTTCCAAGACGCTGTTTGGTGATAAACAATGCCTTTTCCAGCATGATGGAGCACCTTGCCAATAAAAGCAAAGGTGATAACTAAATGGCTCAGGTGAAACAAGACACAGAGATTTTGGGTCCATGGCCTGGAAACTCCCCAGTTCTTAATCCCATTGAGAACTTGTGGTCAATCATCAAGAGACAGTGAGGACAAACAAAAACCAACAAATTGTGATCAAAATGCAAGCATTGATTTGTGCAAGACTGGGACTGTATCATCAGGATTTTTGTCCAGAGTTTGATTGAGGAGCAATGCTCAGGGAGAATTGCAGAGGTCCTGAGAAGAAGGGTCAACACTGCAAAATATTGACTTGCTGTCATTAACTCATTCTAACTGTCAAATAAAAGCTTTGTTAATCATAATTGATTGCACTTGTATTTCTGTTTGTGATAAAAACATTGACAATCACACATATAAAACCAGGAGGGCAACAGATCAGGTAAAATTTTATTATTTGTGTCATTCTCAAAACTTTTGGCCATTGACTGTATATATATTTCATATATATATATAATATTATATATTTATATTATTTATTTATATATATATATATAATAATAGATATATATATATATATATATATATATATATCACTCTCTCTATATATATATTTGTATATATATCTAGATTCTTTCTCTCCTCTCTAAGATACATATATATCTTATATATAGTATATATATATATATATATATTTTTATATAACTCTCTCCGGCCACTTTTTTAGGTACACCATGCTAGTTACGGGGTTGGACCCCTTTTGCTTCAGAACTGCCTCTATTCCGCGTGGCATAGACTTCAACAAAGGTGTTGCAACGATGCTCAATTGGGTACAATGGGGCCCCAATAAGAGTGCAAGAAAATATTCCCCAACACCATGGGACACCACCACACCAGCCTGAACCGTTGTACAAGCAGGAAGGATTCTATGCTTTCATGTTTTGTTGCGCCAATATTCTGACCCACCATACGAATGGTCGCAGGCAGAGATATCGAAAGATATTCATACAGACCATGGAACGTTTTCCAATTCTTACTGTCCAATTTTCCCTTGAGCTTGGGCAATTGGAGCCTCAGTTCTGTTCTTAGCTGAAAGGAGAGTGGCACCCGGTGTGTCATCTGCCTGCTGTAAGGCCCATCGCCTCAAAAGTTCTCCGTATTGTGGTTCAGAGATGCTCTTATGCCTACTTGGTTGTACGGGTGGCATTTTGGAGTCACTGTGTGCGGTTGCAAATCGATGCGCTGGGTCAGCTAGGTAAGTTTGCCTTTCTATCAGCGTCGAACCAGTCTGCCCATTCTCTTTGACCTCTGGCATAACAAGGCATTCGACACACAGGACTGCCGCTCTCACTGGATGTTTTTTCTTTTTCGGACCATTCTCTGTAAGCACTAGAGATGTTGTGCGTGAAAATCCAGGAGATCAGCAGTTTTGAAATACTCTGACCAGCCCTTCTGGCACCAGCAACCTGCCTCGTTCAAAGGCCATCAAATCACCTTCTTCCCCATACTGATGCTCGTTTGAACTGCAGGGTAGAATGTCTTTGACATGTCTACATGCCTAATGCACTGAGTTGCCGCCAATGTGATGGACTGATTAGAATTAAGTGTTAACGAGCAGTTGGACAGGTGTACCTAATAAAGTGGCCGGTGAGTGTATATATATCACTCTCTCTCTATATATATCTCTGTATGTATATATCTCACTATCTCTCTCTCTCTATATATATATATATATATTAATTATATAATTTTTTTCTTTATATTTTTTTTGTACATATTCACCTCTCTCTCGCTATATATATATATGTATATATATCTAGATCTCTCTCTCTATATCTCTATATATTAAGTATATATAATATATATTTTATATCATTTTATTATATCATTATTATTATTTTTTATCATCTTCTATCTATATTCTATCTTTTATCTTTTCTATCTTATCTATCTATCTTATCTATTTTTGCCTGTCTCTGTCTGTCTGTCTATCCATCTCTCTCTATATCTATCTATCTACGGTATCTATCTATCGATCATTATATATATATAGAGAGAGAGATAAAGATATCTATCCAGATAGATAAAATATATTTTGTGGGAATATGGGTATGTTCATTTGATGAGTGTGTGTTACATATGCACTCACATCTCATGTTTAACCCCTCAGTGACCAAACCTTTTCGTTTTTTTGTCACCCTTCAAGAGTTATAACTTTCATTTTTTGGTCTGCATAGTGGTATGAAGGCTGGTTTAGATGGGGGAATTTTATTTATTTTATGGTGTTTATTGGAATGGGAAAAATTAAGTTATAATTTAATTGGGCTTTTATGTGGCAAAACAATTATGGTAACCATTTTTTTAATTGTTTTTTTGAAAAAGGGCAAAAGGGAGTGTAATGTTTTTAATTTTTTCATGCATGAAAAAAATTATGGGGGAGATCCTAAAAAATTGCCCTGTTATTGAGTTTTGAGGACTGGAGAAAAAACGGGTATAGCGTTCACCCTATGTTTTATTATATTACACAAAAGTTCTCAGTGTCAGCAGTGATAGCAGCAGCACGAGCTGTGAGAAGCGAGGGGCGGAAACTCCAGCTAGCTGGGAGGAATGAGGTTTTGGGGAAATGTAGTTTTCTAGAGGCCCCTAGAACGTGCTCCCCCCACTAGAAAGTGAGGGAAATCTCCAACAAAGCAATAATATGCGATTAAAACCCAAATAGTTCCCAATTTTGAAAATGAAAAAGAGGAGGGGGGTTTGTGGGCGGCGCGCTACGGCAAAAATTTGCATGGACAGCCCATCTTGCGCTATGCCACGCCTTCAAAAACCCACACCCCCAACCCCTAACTGCATAAGGGCTTTGGAAGAAAGCCAGGTAGATCCCCTTAGCCAGGGGAGTAACCCCCCCTAAACAGTAGTGCCCCCTTAAGGAGGTAGTTGCCCCCTTGTAGCCAAGTGATGCCCCCTCTGTAGCAGGGGAGGTGCCCCCCCTTTGTTTTTCCCGGTAGGTGCCCCCTTTTTTGCCAGGTGGGCCCCCATTGTTTGCCAGGTGTGCCCCTTTTTGCCCGGTAGTGCCCCATTTTGCCAGGGGAGTGCCCCCATTGTTTTCCAGGGGTGGCCCCCCCCCGTTGCCAGGTAGATGTCCCCTCTGTTCCAGGTTTTTTGCCCCCATTTTTGCCTTGGGTTGCCCCCAGGGGTTCCCCAGGTTTAGTCCCCCCATTGTTCCCAGGAAATTGCCCCCTTGTTCCCAGGTATTTTGCCCCTTTTCCCAGGTAGTGTCCCCCTGTTCCCCCAAGGTAGTCCCCCCATTGTTCCCAAAGGCAGAGTCCCCATAAGTAAAAAAAAATAAAATAATAAAATCCAAAAAAATCACCAGGCTCCTGCGCACGGCGGCCCCCGGGAAATGATCTCCACAGGGGCCCGCAGGGGGAAGGGGGAAAAGCAGCCACGCGGTCACTCCCCTGCAGCCGTCCCATCATTTCCCCCTTCCCGCCGCTGCCCTGTATGTGCGGGCAAAAACCCCCGGCGCCGGACATACAGGGGGTAAAAGGGGAGGAGAAAAACAATCCTCCTGCCTCCCCCCCTGCCACAGAAAAGGACTCCGGGGGGGGTAAAGGGCAGGGCGAAAGAGGCCCTTCACCCGCCTTTAGGGGGGCCCCCGGCGGCGCCGAGAAGCGCACTGGGCGCTACTCTGTCGCCACGGCCATTAAGAAGAACCCCCCGCCCCCCTGCGGGGCGGCGGGGAGAAATGCCAACCCCCCCGGGAGGGGGGGAGGGGACCCCAAATAGCGGGACCCCCCCGCCAAAAAGGGGAAAATTTGGGCATGTATAAATTTAAAACCCGTTGTCTGTAAGTGCTCAACACTGGATTATAAAGGGATAGTTACTGCCCCCTTTCTTTAGTTTACCTCCATTATGTGTTCTTATTTTTGGGGGTTTCTCCCCAAAAACCCTTTTTTAAAAAGGGCACCCCAACCCTATTATGCCCGGGGGCTCCCCATGCCCCTAGGCCCAATAAGATTTAGGCCCCCTGAATTAAGTCCGGGCCCCCCCGGGGGGCCTCCCGGGGACTTTTCCCTGCCTTTAAAAAATTTAGGATGGGAAAGCTATAAGTATAACAAAGTGTTAACTGGAATTATTTGTGCAGTGTTTAATTCCAAATTTTTTTTGTGTTTCTTTAAAACCCGAATATTCAGAAAGTTAACCGTTTAAGGACCCAGCCTGTTTTGACCTTCCGGGACACGCCCTATTTTTTAAATCGGGGGCCAGGGGGTTTTTTCCCACTTTATGTGGGTTTAACTTTTTGAAGTTTTCCCCTTTATCCATGTGTTTTCAGAGAATGTTTTCTCTTTGACACCTTTTTGTTTAAGTTAGTAAGAAATTTTTTATCTCATTTACAAGTTTTTTTTTTGTAAAAAAAAATAAAAATTTTTTCATAAAAAAATTTAAAAAAAATTTTTGTGATTTTGAAGGTTAAAATTATTTCTGTGCAAAAAACAGATAATTATTCACCCCCAAAAATTTTTTATAACTAGCATTACTATATGTCCACTTTGGGGTTGGGCAAAAATTTTTTTTTAAATGTCCTTTTTTTATTTTTTCATTAGAGGGTTAGAAATTTGGGTAGAAATTTTCTCCATTTTCAAGAAAATTTGGGGAATATACATTTTTTTTAGGCCCCAATTCCAGTTCTGACGTCCCTTTCGGGGGCCTCCCATGTTAGATACCCCCAAAATGACACCCCCCTAGAAACTAGCCCCCTTAAAGTATTTACAACACTTTTTTGGAAAGTTTTTTAAAACCCCTTTTTGGGTTTACCAAATTTGAAAGCAATTGGAGGGGGAAATTTCAAAAATTTCACTTTTTTTGAGTTTTTTAATATTTACCCATTATTCACGGGAATACGGTAATGTGATGGGTTTAAATCCCAAAAAAATTTTTATAAATTTCCCCCCCAGGTTTTGCCGTTTTTAGGATATCCCCTTTGGTGGCCCCTGGGTGAAATTTTTTGGGCCTAAACCCTTTAACCCCCAAGAATAGGGGGAGCCCCTATTGGACTCTGGGGGGTCTCATTTTCAATGCAAATTTTATTTGGGCGCCATTTCAATTTTGGGGAAGAGGCCCAAAGGTGCCTAAAATTTAAATTAAACCCCCCTAAAGAGAGGCCTTTTGGGAAAAAATACCCCCCTTAAGGTATTTTTTAACGGGGGTTTTTTAGTGAGAAATTATAAAACCCCACGGGTTTAAATTCAAAATTTTTTTTTTAGCATTAGGCTGGGGAAAAATGAAAAAAATTTTTTTTCCTTTAATCTGCAATTTTAGCTTAAAATGTTTCATATTTAAAGGGAACCCTGGAAAAAAGAACCCCAAAATTTTTGTTAAGAAATTTTTCTTCAAAGTTCGGCAATCCCTTTTACATTGGGTTTTAAACTGCGTTGTGGGCACATGGCGGGCGTACAAGGGTTGGGGGGCTTTTTGGGGTTTTTGGAAGCAGTTTTTGGGGGGGCCCAAAGGGTCGCATTTGAAAAAGGGCCCCCCAAAAGTAGCGGAACAGGGGGAAACCCTTCCAGAACCCCCCCTTTTTTGTTCAACCCCCCTCAGGGATCTCATCTAGCGGTTGTATTGTGTTTTTTTGGGGGGGGCACAGGTTTTTTCCCATCGTTTTTTTTAGTTTGGGGGGCCTTTGAAAATGGGGGGGAAAAACGAAAGTTCGGTCATTTTTTTTTTTGGGCTTAAATTTTTTACAGCGTTCGCGTCCCACTGTAAATAAAATGTGTAATTTTAAATATGGGGGTGGGGTTACATTTGCAATGTAAAAAAATTTTTATTTTTTTTTTATGTTTTATTACTTTTACAAAAATAGTTTTTAGGTCTATAAAAAATACCCTTTTTTATGTTGCCCCAATTTCTGAAAAGTCAAAACCCTTTTTTAAATTTTGCTGTGTGAGAGCTGTTTTGGGGCCTTTTTTTTTTTGGGGGGGGTGAATTGATGCTTTTAGGGGTACCATTATGGAGTGGGGACAACACTTTGCCCAATTTTTATTAAGGTTTTTGTGAGGCGTTTTTAAAAACCCAAAATACAGCAACCCCTTGGTAGTGTTTTTTTTTTTTATTTTTTTTAAACCCGGGTCACTCTGCGTTAGATTTAAAATGCTAGTTTATTTACCCGATCGATTTGTTTACAGCAATCCCCTTTTTGTGTTTTTTTTTTTTTTGGTTACTGCTTTTTAAAATAAAAAACTTTTTTTCCCAAACAAAAAAAACACATTTTTGCTTTGCCATAGCCCTGGAGCCAAAATTTTTTTTTTTTTTGTGTATGGGCTGTATACAAAACTTGTTTTTTGTGGGATGAGTTGACTTTTTTAAATTGGGATCATTTTTGGGGGGGGAAAAGGGCTTTTTTATCATTTTTAAAATTTCCGGGTTCTTGGGAAAGGGCAGGTGAAGAAAATATGCAACCCCAAATTTAGTTTTTTTTTTTTTATTTTTAACAGTGCTCTTTGTGGAGTATCCTTTAAATAATTTATTTTTACTTGGGTGGGATACGATTAGGCGATACCCAAATATATAGTTTTTTTTTTTAAAAGCACTTTAAAAAAAAAAAAAAAGGTTTTTAGTGTTTTAAAAAAGAAATATTTATGAATCGCTATCTTCTGAGGGGCCAAAAACTTTTTTATTTTTCCGTATACGGGCTTTGTTAGGAGTTTTTTTTTGGGGGGGAAAAATGGACGTTTTAATGGGTTAAAATTTTTGGGCGTTTTATGGGTCGTTTTTGACCCACTTTTTTTTCCTTTTTTGTGCTGGGGAAAAAAAAATTTTTAATTTCGGGTGATAGTTTTTTTTTTTTTTTTTTTTACGGCTTTTACCGTACGGGAAAATTTAAACCTGAAGATTTTAGGCAGGTCTTTTACGGCACACGGCGTACCAATACAGGTACTTTATTTATTTTTGATCTTTTTTGGGGGGGGTTTGGGGGCCAAGTTTTTTTTAAAGGGGGGAAAAAGGCGGGTGTACGTGTTTTTATTTTTTTTTTCGGGGGGTTTGTGTTTTCCATGTTTTTTCCCATTTTTTTTCATTTTTTTTACTTTTTCCCTTATTTTTATTTTTATTTTTCCCCCATGGGGGTTTGGGAATGAGAGATCTTTATATCTCTCATTAAATTTGGGAAATTCCCCAAGCACAGCTTTTTGCTATGAGGGTTTCCCCTATGACAACTGTCATTTCCACGATGCCGGGTCATCCCCAAAAGGTCCCCGGCCCGGGGCCCAACGTGACGTCACAGAAAACCCGGGAAAAGGGCATTTCTCTGCCCTCTTTTGGTTCTTTTCAAAAGGGCCCAGGGCTCCCAGGGGTTTCGGGGGGTTTCCGTGCGCTGCGTCCCCGACAGAGACGCAGGAGGGCGTTTCTCCTCCTCCCTTTTCCCTTAGTTTTTGCGCCCCGGGATCGTGGGCGATAATTAAGGGGGTTTAACCGCCCCCCCCCCCGGAGCGACCCGGGTTTGGGGCCCGGGCGCTGGGGTTTGTCACCCTTTTAATATACTTAAGTTTAAAATTTTACTATAATTTTCTTTAGAGTTCGCACGTTTCCCTCGGGACTTTTCCTTTACGCCCAGGTGCGTAAACCCCCCAAAAACCACCGGGAAAGTATGGATACCCCCAAGGTCTTTAAAGGGGGTTTAAAAGGGGGGTTGTCTCATACAAAGGATTGTTTTTTGTTAAACATCTTAAAAAAACCCAAGTCATTTTGCAATTTTATGTCCTTTTAACAGTGTCCTCCCTATTCCAGATACCCCCTTTTTGTATGGGTCTGAAACAGCTCTCAGGTCGCTTAGTTTTAAAGACCTGTTAAATCTCCCCCCTGAAGGTCCCGTGGGGTTGCTTTTGGGTTTACAGACCGGTCAATCTCTCCGGGATGGGGTTGCCAGCGTTGGTTGCTATAGTAAGACCTGGTCAATTCTCCGATAGGCTCCCAGCGTGGTTTTCAAAGTTTAAAGACCTGGTGTCCTCAGCATTTCCTCACTGGGGCCCAGTAGTAGCCAGTAAAGCC
>JAODAL010012046.1:0-97107 GCA_025379985.1 Phyllomedusa bahiana | reverse complement strand
CAGGCTGCCCAATATCCGGGAAAATTTTTTCAATGCAAACTTTTTAAAATAAAGATATTCCATTTACAATGTAACACAAAGTCTTGGTGAACTTTATCCAATGTTCTTTATAGATAAGCTTGTCTTGTTGCCCCGGGGGCCCCCCCCCCCCCCTCGCTCCCACCGCCGTGAATTTACAGCGGTAATGCTGCTTTAAAATTCTCTACTAACTACATAAATTCTTAAATCTCTAATCTAACTAAATTGGCGGATCACACAAATAGTAATTTTTCTCTGTGCAGAAATAATAATTTCGCTGAGCTTTTGGGCCCCAGACAGAGCGCGGGCCTTTTTCCCTATGAGACGCTGAGAGACATGAGGCTGAAACGAAAAACGCTGCTATGTAAAAAAGAGGGCATGTGTTTTTTCCCCCCAATCGCAACCATCACATCCCATCTTACGTTTTCACACACATGTCACCCCTGCTCTATTCTGTAATCTGATTTGCTGGCCGCCCAAAATTACAGGGAAACCCCAAAAAGGCGCGATCTTTTAAAATGATCTCAGATTTTAACCTTTAATTTTCGCATGATCTGGAAAATTCATCACCAAAAAACCTTTTTCCGATTTCAACTTGTCATAAAAAAGCTCAACCTACTTACAAAGGGGATAGGCCTTCGAAATGTTAGCTCGAAGAGTCAAAAAACAAAAAGTAAAATCCCCCTATATAGAACCCAGATAAATCTGAATTTACTCCCCCAACTTACATAACGCATTTGAAAGTATTACCGTAAAATTTTTATCATTTAAAAGAGCCCAGACTTCCCCAAAATTAAAAGAAAGAATAAACTCCTTTCTTTTCTACAATTAACCTTCCTTTTCAACAATGGCCCAATATCTCTCTAAACGAACAGAAAGGAACCAAGGAGATTGAGAATACAATTAAAGCCTCCAAACAAAAAAGCCCCGGCCCCAAAGGGCTCTCGAAAGAATATTACAAATTAAATTTTTTGATATTTTTCCTCTACTTTTTAAGCAAAAATAGATAAAGGACCCCCTCCCCAGAACTACTTTGGCGACGTGAACTATACCTATCCCGGGTAAAGAGTTATCAGGTGTTAAAAAGGTATGGACATAGTTCATAAATTTCCATAAAAAAAACCCCCCTTTTTTCTGAATCTCCGATGCAAAAAAGCCTTCGACGGCTCAATTGGGAAATACCTTAAGGTGGTATAAGAAAAATTTGGGACTTACAGGTCCTATTGCCAATGCCATCCCCTTGCGTTTTCCCTCCCTCAGCTAATTTATTAGATCGGTTTCCTATAGAGGCATTTAGATCTCCAAGGGAAAGACAGGGATGCCCGTCTCGCCCACTAAAATTTATCATGGCGGGGAGTCACTGGCAAACTAATAAGGAAATCTCCACTTTTTTCTGGTACCCCCATTCAAGGTGAAGCACAAAATTACTTTTCGCCGTGATATCCTTTGGATGCCAAAACCCCAAGCATCCCTTGAAGCTCTCCTCCAAAATTTTTAGATTCTATCCTCGGGTCTTATTGTAAATTGAACATGACAATTCCATATTCTACCACTTTATATCTCACTGCACCGAAACTACTTTTTCAAAATTTAAAAATTCATTTGGGCTACTCTTGTATCAACTTTTTAGTTTTTCAGATAACTTTTTCCCTTTGGGTTTAAAAGGATTCACAAAAAATTAGATCTCTGTATACTCCCTGCTAAGAGAAACTTTGCGTCCGCCAACTCCCCCTTTCTTGGATAGCCCGTAAAAATTTTACTAATGTTACTAAATCCCCAAAGGGTTCCAATACATTTTTTTGTTCTTTTAAATTTTTGTTTCCACCCTTTACTTAAAAAGCTTCAGTCATTATTTTTAAAGTTTATTTGGGGGGGCAAAAAAAAAACCCAATACCTTTTTCTTATATCAAAGGGGGGAGTATGTCAGTACCTACCTGAGGGGTTACTAATCTGCATCGTATTAGAAAACCGCTGACTTTTTGGACTTCCCCCGGACACCATCATGGGGGCCCAAATCGAAAATTGTAGTACAAACCTTTTTCAATTTAAAGGGTTTTAAAGGGTAGCTGAGTTACTGGGACTTAAGACCCAATGCCCCCTTTCCCCCCCCCTTTAAAAAGCATTACAGGTATGGGGAAATTTTTCAAAACTAAAAATATATTTTTAAAAAAAGACTTCATCTATCTTTACTCCACTTAGCTTCCCCCGCATCTTTCAATCCATAATTGGATACTAATGGTATTTGAAAATAAGCCACCCTTTTTAAGCAAACCATCTAAAAAGTTTTCATATCTAGCACCTGCTATAATCTGGACCGTTAAAAATTTTTTTTAAATGCCTACAAGTCCAAAAATTTTAAAGGTTGGGCCGGCCACGTAAACCTAAAGTCTACTCTACATACTATAATATGAAAAGTATATGGTCAAATGGGAGGAGGACCTGACGAGTAGCTTTTCTTATGAAACTTGTATCTCAGCATCCTTAGTATCATCCAAGCTCTCTAGGTGTACGAATCACTTAGAAATTATGAAGAAGCTACACCTCAGGTGGTATCTTACGCCAACTAGATTAGCTCACTTTTCTCAGCCTAATACTTCTTTGTATTGGAAAGGATGCGGATCAGTAGGAACATTACTTCACATGTGGTGGAACTGCTCAGTCACTTTTCAGCTATGGGGGCAAATTGAGGATTTGATTTCCAGATTATTCTCTTTTAAAGTTGTTCTCACACCAGCTCTCGCACTTTTAGATATCAACATAATGGACTTTCCAGTCCCACTCAAGATGGTTCTTTTTCCCTACCTCCCAGTGGCAACGAGATTGACCATAGCTAGTCATTGGAAATCCGCCTCTTCCATATTTTTGTCGGAAATACTATGTAGAGTCAATTATCAATATAGATGTGAAACCTCCTTAGTGATTTTCCCTCATTTAGTACCCAAAGTTAAACGCAGTTGGGAGATTTGGACAGAATCAGATTTTTTCGAGGATCTTTAGACTCTCCGGAGTAATTAGGGGGTTTGTGAATTATACTTACTCTGTTTGCATTTCTTTTCGCTGTTTTATCTTAAGCCTGATTTGACACAGTTATCTTGATTACTGATACTTAATACTCCAATATCTCATCATTTCATCTATTTCCTGGTGTATCTTTACCTCATTGCTTTGGATGTTATTATCAATGTTATTATCAATGTCAACCTTTGAATTGTATTGTAACTATGGCTGTTTGTTACTTGATTTCTCTGTTTGACTAAATTGTTTGTAATTTGGACAAACTTATTTTAAAAATAATAAAAATTCTTATGATTAAAAAACATTTACTTAAAAATACTTAACTGCAAACAAATACTGTGTAGCACTACTGTGATTGTAACAATTCGTGGAATAATGTTAACTTATTGTTTATACTGTATGGCACTTGAAACAATAAAAAACAATAATGATGGTATACTTGCTTTTTTTCCTATTATCCCTTCTGAAAAGACAAGAAAAATAAAGAAATTACATGCAGAAGAATAAAATGTGTTATCTGGCTAACGTTAATGAAGAAATTAAGGTTAAGGCCTTGGAATATGTGGCAAAAAAACTAAATCATAAAAAAAATACTTGCATACAATACGGGTGGTTCCTAAGTCAGCTCACCGTGGTGTTAATGATGTAGATTACATCACGCCCTCGGGTATAGATGAAAAGCAACTCAGGAAAGACTTCAGCAACAATGGAAAAAAATCCAGGCGTTGAACCTCATATAAAGTTTGAAAACGGTCTCCAAAACTTTAATTTAACAAAACATTAAAATTCAAGGCATAAAGCCACTGGCTAGTCACAGCACAGCCGACGCGTTTCATATCAAAGGCTCCTTAGTCATGGGACATAAACATATATTCGGAAGTAAGATTATTTAAATATTATCTCGCCCATCATGTGACCCATCCACATGACCTTTCATCTTATATTCTATCTTCCATTAAGTAATACAGAATATAATCAAGATAAAACATCATATCAAAATTAAAAACACACAAAGCACTAGACACATGTAAGCAACAATATTGACACATGAAACATACTTGTCTTCTAATTAACGCCTTCTGGGTAGAACTTTGTACCTAATTAGTGTAATGCAGGGAGCTGGTACCCACTGACCATACCGCACAGCGAATGAGAACTAAGCCACCCAGGAAAGGAATCTAAGAAGCCCCCGCGGTTTTTCTCAGAGCCTGTCGCATAAGCGGGATGGACTTGCTGCGGCGTGAGGCTGATCACAGGTCGTTCCCCCCTGACGTGACTTGCATTCGATGGCGGCCGAGGTGTCAGCGAGGTTACAGAGTTCGTAGTGGTCCCGAAATAGTAGTCGTGGGGCAGGCAGAAGGTCAGGTTCAGGCGGCAAATGTTCATGGTCGTGGGCAGGCAAGGATGGTCAGGCAGGCAGCAGAGGTCTTCGGAATCGAGAGAAACGTAGGCAAGAGGTCTGGTACACGGTAATGTTGCTGAGAAATGACACTTTAGGAGAACGCTTTAGCTCAGGCACGAGCAACATAGGATCCAGCAAGGATTGATAGTTGGGACGTGACCTTAAGTAAGGGAAGCGCCTGGCTATTAGCAATTATCGTGGCGCCAGGCCCTTTAAAATGCCACGAACGAGCGCGGCACGCAGCCTTAGACAAACGTGCCACCGCGCACCTCTTTCGTTTGCAGAGGGGGCGAACGTCACAGTGAAGCGATGTCAGGTAGTCCCCCCGGCATCCCCGGCACCCCCTTCTTGGCTCACGCCCGCGGCCAAGCGGCGTCACCATCGACGCCTTTGGGCGGGCCCGGAGGGGCGACCACGGTTGCGGCCCGCTGGTCCCGCGTAGCCTAGGAGCGAGGGACTCGTCGACAGTAACCATACCTGAACGCGCCCCCCGCCCGTTAAGGTCACCCCCTCGCGTTTAGCTGAAGGAACTTACGGAAAAGGTCAGGATACAGGTATTGGACTCCTGTTCCGCAGGAACCTCTCTTCGGGCCGAAGCCTCCTCCGAATCACAAGAAAAAAATCGCTTAACCGCCCCTGACGATCTTCATGTCATATATATGTCCCTTCACTTCAAAGACATCAGTGGGTATTTCTAGCAAGGAACGGAGCAGCGCTCGCTCTGGGGAGAAACGGTATCAGGACAGTAGGCTTTTAGGAGGGAGACATGAAAAAGCGTTAGGAACCCGAGAGTGAGGCAGGCAGAGTATTAAAGGACACCGGGTTCATTGGTCGCAGAATTCAGGGAAGGGTCCCAAGAAACCGCGACCCAGATTTAAAGCTGGGGATATGATGGCGTATGTATTAGAAGAGAGCTACACTTTATCCCCATGGGAGGAACGTTGGGGAAGTCTTCGTCCTCTTGTCAGCCTGGGGTCATCATAGCGGGGCTGAAGCCTGGAGTGTCGGCTTTGTCGGGTCTCACAATCACCAAATACCTGATATCCGATAACCGGTTGTCCACGGGCTTGTAACCTCGTATGTGGAGTAAGCCATGGGGAGTGGGAGGGCGCGGGTATGGCCAAAGAGAGAACCAACCAGGGAAAGGAGAAACGGCCAGTTGAGAGTCGGAGTCCCCCGATGATTATATGAGAACTCGACCCAAGGGCAGCAAATCGGCACCAAGTTGTCCCTGTCCTTCCGGTACACAATTGCCGTAGATACTTCCCCAATATCTGGTGTTAGCCCTCTCACACCGCTTCCCATTTGTCTGGGGATGAGATGCAGACGAGAAATCAAGCTATGAATTTGCAACCGGCACCACACAGGGCACGGAAATGTGGTTGCCCTCCAGAATATAGTATACAAAATGTACGCCTTCGGGTCGTAGACCGATGTGGGATGGTAGACCATATGCAAGGTACTAAAGAAGTGATGGAAGAAGTATCCTGGCAATTGGGGAGTCATAAGGAGACCAGGAAGCGGCACAAATTGGGACATTTTAGAAAATCGGTCATGAACCACCCAGATGCCCGAGTTTTGCCCCGAAGAAGGAGGAAGGTCCTGATAAAGTCCATGCTATGTTAGTCCATGAGACTCTGGAAACAGGCGAGAGACAAAGAGACGCAGCAGCTGGGCCTATGGTGAGGGACCGGGCTTTGTTTTGGGCACATGTGGTCAGGAAAGAACGAAGTCCTTACGTCTTGGAGCAGTTCCTACCAGTGAGTGTCGCGAGAATGAGGACGTAGGATTTCCTTACGGCCTGTTATGCTGGTTGGACCATGAGAGAGATCTATGCCCCAACCCAAAGATCCTCCACCTGAGCGCGTGACGCACGTAGGTTCTGCCGATACGTTGCCGGAGAATCACAGGACCACATGAATCAGCCGTTCAGGACTAATGATGTGCTGTGACATCACCGGTTTCCTCACCGGTGAATGTCCAGACGCACTGGAGAGGGCGTCTGCCTTGATATTCTTCGCGGTCCGTACAGAAGTGGGTATTTACTTGAAATCAAAGCGCGAGAAGAACAATGACCACCGGGCCTGGCCGAAGTGGTTCAAGGACGCTGCGATCCGTCGAGGATGTATAGTGGAGATTTTTATTGTCTTGAAGACGTAAAACAAGGTGCGCCCCTTGAGCTCTCCTCCAGACAGATGTGTCGCCACTCTTCCAGGGCCAATTTTTACTGGCCAATCAGCTCCCGGTCTCCAATGGCGTAATTAACTTTCTGGGGGGGGCTTCTGGGGCTGTTCTGGGGGGTTTTTATCTGGAAACTGGTGTTGTTCGAGATGGCTGTCCGGTGGAGTAGATGTCTCGTTGTACATTTAATTGCTTCCTAACCCTAGCTCAATATAGCCTGTTGTGTGTGTGCCTAATTCCTTTGTCGTGTTATCTGGTGGGCGCCTTGTTCCTAGTGTGATCCGGAGGTTGAACAAATGTTTAAAAATGGAGGTGCAAGTCGTTGTAATCTCGCTGGTAGACGGAATAGTGCATTCTAGACCCAGCATCCAAGCCTCATAAAGCGTCTTGAAGGTCATTTATGCAAGTTTCTGGAGTCAGTGAGGTTATAGGTCAGGCCGGACATAAAATTTAAGGGTGGCATTAGTGGTAGTTAGATGGATGGATTATAACCCAGTCTGATGGTCAGACAGGCCAAAGAGCTGGTGAGAATGACTTTCGATTATACAATGCCTTTAACGTGAGTTCCCTACGTATACTGTGTCTGTGGGTTAACACTCCAGGTGTGGACAGCCAAAGCCACAATGGGAGCCACCATGAGTATAGAAGTGGTGGAAATTAACTGCCGAAGAATATGTTGGCGAATCCAAGGAAACGATGAATGCGCCCGGAGACCGACAGGTTCGTGGCCACTGCTGGATTCGCGAGGAGTTTAGCGGGTCCATCTGCAGACTCGCTCGGATCGTGAAAACTATGAACCCAATGAAAGGAATGCTGGCCTGTGGAAACCGACACTTCTCCACGCATTGGCAAACAGTCGAATTTTTCCTTCCCCGCAGGCGTCGCAGAACCTGCGTAACATTTACCCGAATGGTCTGGATGTCAGGGGAAAAAAATCAGGATGTCGTCCAAGTATGACAATGAAGCAGGTGTAGCAGCAATTCCCGAAACACGTCGTTGACGAACTCCTGAATAATACGGCTGGGGCATTTCATAGCCCGAACGGCATCACGAGATACTCAAAATAAACCGCGTTCCCGTGTGTTGAAAGCCGTGTTTCCCCCACTCATCCGCCCCTTCAGCGTATTCTGATGAGTTATAGGCTCCTCGGTCAGGTCAAACTTTAGTAAACGACCTTGGCTCCACGAGGCGAATCGAATAGCTCAGAGATCAGGTAGAGGGTAGAGGTTCTTCACCGTGATCTTGTTTTAGCCCTCTGTATCAATACACGGCGAAGTGAAGCCTCTTTTTTTCTGGACGAAGAAGAAACCATGCCAGGCGGGGCGAGGAAGACTTGCGATAAAACCCTTCGAAACAAATTCACCTGGATATAGGCCCGACATGTGCCGGGGTCTCGGGCTCAGATCAGAGGGTAAACCTAACGCCAGGGAGGACTGGTTTCCGGGAAGGAGGTCGAAGGCAGTCAGTAATGGCCGATGGGGGTGTTAGCATCTTAGGCCTTTTCTGTCTCCGAGAACACATCTCCAAAATCCTGGTACTCAGATTATCCGCTGGCGAGACCTTGCAGAAGACTTGATATACGAGTGGGGAGGAGTGATTGACAAACCGGGTCGAGGTGCCGATACCCCCCCCCCAAACAGAGATCCAGGCACTCCGTTCCCAACGCATACTTCACCCCTGTCTTCCAATCAGTGCAAGGGGGCGTGACGTTGCAAGCCAGGGCAGCCCCAACGAGGATCACCGAAGACGTCGCGATGACATGAAAGGAGATCTTCTCCGTGTGGGGATGGACCCCTACACGGAGGGTCACCGTGGCCAGGGTGATGAACAGAATGGAGTCAACTGAGAAGATCCACACTGACGGATAGATAACCAAGGGCTTCTCAGGCGGTGTTACTACTAGGGCAGTCGATAGCGTGACAACCAGGGAGGCGGTGAATAAATTTCCGCGACGAGGCCGAGACCAGGAGAGCGAGAAGGGCCCGGAACGATAAGACCAGAAATCCGACTGAGTTACTTGTACCGGGCAACAACATCGAGGAGAGGAAGAGGTGACACCTCATGGGCACACCTCTCCTACGCCACCTAGGTCGAGCGTTTTCCCGATCGCTGATACGCAGCGGACTACTCCTACGTAAATGTGTCCGTACTGGGCGTAAAGGCAGTAATAGAGACAAAAGTTCACCCATCTGCGGTCGGCGGGACCTCGTCCTCCTACGCGACAAGTGGCCCAGTCCGACCTGCTGCTTGGGTTCCTCCTGTAAACGAACGGTGAGGGAGCAAGCCGGAGGCCTTTATGAAACCGGGTGCCAAGCCGAGGTAGGACGGCGAGGCTGTGCCGAGCCACGCTCTGGCTGAGCTCCTGCGGTCTCCTCGTGAACCGAGCGACGTCAATGGCGTATAGTCCAGATGGATAAGGTTCGCAACAATAGAAGAAGGATGGGTCACATTTGGTCCGCAATGCGGTCTATTTATTCTGCTTGACAATACCCCATGCTTGAACGTGGCGGCAGAGAGCGGCATCGTTCCATGACAGCTCGTTGGCCTAGGGAGCGGACTGGAAACCAGCAAATAATCCCCTACGGAAAAAAAGAGTCCCCCTTGGCGTAGGTTCACAGTAGCGCTGTACTCCGCGGAAGATGCTCGCAAGCAGCGCTCCCTCGAAAAACGTGCGAATTCAGTGAGTAAAAACTGTAGGTCTCGGCGGTCACTAGGGATCGTTCCGGTCCCAAAGGGGTTGTCGCCCAGGGCCAGGCTATTCCCGGAAAGCAGGCTCACCACTAACGTCTCCTTCTGCCCTTTCAGTGGGAAACTGACCGCCTTCAGCCCACGTGTAAAGGACCACTCGTAATAAAGCCTCAGCAGAGCAGTTCGAGTCCCCGTCAAACTTGGAGGGTAGATGACGACCTACGCTTCGGGGACGGCACAGGTTGCCAGCGGATTGGCCGAAGGACAATGGAACCCACAGTGAAGGAGCAGGTTTTGCACGCGGCTGGTAGGGCCCAGGAATTGGCTCATCATGGGGCGGACAGGCTGACCCAATTTGCTATGCCTGTTTTGCTAGTCTCGCGACAGTTTGCCGACAATTGTTCCGAGAGAAGATCCGCTAGACTTGGCAAGGGCACCTTGGCAGGGTCCATGCTGGATCTAACTGTAACGGCGTGGTGTGTGGACCCACTGGACCAACGCAAGCGATGATAGCTAAGCCACGCCAAGGGAACGGAATCTAAAGTAGCCCACCGATAATCACCAGAAGCCCGCCGCAGAAGCGGGATGGACTTGCAGCGGCGAGAGTGCAACCAGTTTCGACCCCATCCTGGACGTGGACTTTGCTTGCGATGGCGGCCGGAGGTGCAGGCTAGGTCAGAGTCTATAGTCCGAGAATCGTGAGTCGTGGGCGGCAGAAGTCAGTCAGCGGCAAATGTTCGTGGGAACGTGGACAGGCAGGGAAGGTCCAGAGCTAGGCCGCATAGGTTTCTGAGTCCAGAAACGTACGCAAGAGGTCTGGTACAACGGTAGGGGCGAGATACACCTTTAGGAAACCTTTAGCATAAGGCACGTAGGGCAACATAGATCCAGCAAAGGGGTGAATTGTGGGACTTGACCTTAATTTGGGGGAAACCCCGGGGAAATTTACCCAAATTAGGGGGGCGGGGGCCCTTTAAATCCTCGAGAACAGCGCCGGGCGCCTTAGGACTGGGCACCCGCCTCGGCCGGCAAGGGGCGTGGACGGCACAGGACGAGGTCGGTTTGAGCCCCCCGGCAGGCGCGGCCCCCCGGGCTCGTCCCGCGGCCCGGGGCGGCACCCGACCCTGGTGGGCGCCCGGAGGGGGGGCCACGGGTCGCGCCGGGGCCCGCGGGCCGAGGAGCGGGGGTACCCGACAATTTAAGATCCCCAGTTTCTCGTTTAAAAATTTTCTTATGATCTCCGCCTCTCGGAGGTCTCGTGACACGCTCTATACCCTGAAATTTCAAACTGGTGGTGTCCCCTGCATGGGTCTCCCTAAAATGTCTGGAGACCATGGAAATTCCTACCGCTGCTGGCTTCTGAGCATCCGATATGTGTCTGCGCATGCGTTCTTTCAACGCAAGGGATACAGCCAAGTCAAATTGAATACTCACATGTAACAAGGTAAGCTACATATCGCGTATTGCAATTGATATATGTGCTCATATTGTATGTATTACCCTGTGTAATGGAATAGAAACTTTTTGAGCACTTAACATGTTGACATGCGATACATCGCGTGTGTCCGCATTTGTGCATGCCCTGTGTTTGTAACCAAGATGGAGTGGGTTTATTAACATTTGACTTGAACCAGCTGGGAGATAGAATCGATCTAAGGGTTTGCCCCTTCCTCGAAATATATTGAATATTCCCCTCGGCAACAATCTTTCTCATATTCTCTTGTGTTCCTAATACCGGAAGGTATTTTCTCACTATGGCACATATCTCTTGGAATTGGGGGACATGTATGAAAACTTTCCAGGCCTAAGACTTTCTTTGTTGCCTACAGCAACCAATCAGAGCTCAGCTTTTATTTTTTCAGAGCTCTATATGAAATGAAAAGGGAACGCTGATTGGTTGCTATGGGCAACAAAGAAAGTCTTAGATCTGGACAGTTTTCATACATGAGACCATCTATCTTTATATTGCCATATTTGAAATGACCCATAGAATAAAGTAATTTTTTAATTTTCGGCGCACGGTAAAGAGTAGAGAAAAATGGCAAAATTGCCTGTTTTTTTCCATCGTCTTCCTCCTCCCTCCTACAAAAAAGTAGTGTACGTATAAATAGGGATATTTTTTATAACAAAAAGTTAGGGATATTTGGCTTCTGGTTGAAAGTTCAGGATAAACAAGAGCCTTATGTATGAAAGTGGTTTAAGCTTCTGCCTTCCAACATAGGTGTCCTAGGTACAAATCTCTGCAGGAGCCAAACATATTGGCCACATGTATGAACGGGGCTGTGCCAGATATCTAGTGTCTTTTCAGCCCAATATCAGACGCAGCCCCATTCAGACATGTTTAAATCTCCCACTCGCCACACCCAGGCGCATTACATAGCATCTTGGGGGCGTGTGGGAGGCGGGGCGCACTAGAACCCTATGAAGTTATAGATTTATAACTTTGCTAGGGCATTTATAGGCGCATTACAGCTGGAACAGGTATACCACTTCAAAGTGACATACCTTTGCCAGAAATGTTGCCCTAGCGCTAAAATGCGCCTGATTTATGTCCCGCTGTAGAGCGGGTTCATAAATCAGCCGCATTCTATGCGTTTATTATGCCTTCACATACCAAATTTCATGCATGTCGCCCATAGTTTTTTTTGTCTCAATGCACATAGCTATACCTCCCAACTTTTAGAGATTGCAAAGAGGGAAACATCAGGCCAATCCTCTAACCACACCCAAAGACATGACATCACACAGGACACACCTCTAACAACACCCAAACACATTACATAATATTAGGCCACACTTCCAACCACACCAAAACAAATTATTGCCAAATGATACTTGAACCGGGGTTTTGGCCGTTAAAGTAGAAAAGGAATCGTGGATCTAGAGCGCTAGGAAGGGAACTAACAAGAAGCAATAGTTCTTCTTTGTACTTTAACGGCCAAAACCCCGGTTCAAGTATCATTTGGCAATCTTCTACCCTCGGCGTCCCACGTGGAGGCCCCAGGCGGGATCGACCCGGAGCTGCTTTCACGGACTTACAAACCTTTGGATTCTGTGCCACACACTTTCTAGCGACTGTACCCGGGGACATCTTACAGCAGAAATAGGTGAGCACTGTACTACTGTCCAAGTTGTTTTGTATTTTTTAGCAAGAATTCAACTGCGCTTTTGGTTTCCAGCCCCTCTATTCTACCCACGGATATTGCTTACCTGAGGGAGAATATCACGCTTCTTCCAAAACAAATGATGTCACACCAGGAGATGCCTATAACCACACCCACCTGACAGAATCATGCCCTGCCCCCTCCAGCAGACCAGCGCCAGCACAACAGTGGCATTACTTTGGTCTGTAAATATGTATTTACATAAAGAAATTTATTGTATATACAGAAATCCATACAAATAGCTGTAAGATAATGTTCTATAGATACCTCTGTATAATGGTCATACAGTGACCACAAAATACAGGGAGCAAATATTACCATAATGTAACTGACAAAACCAAGACTGATATCATCAAGGATACCACTATATAAAAATCAAATAAAACCACCACAACATGACTACATAATGACTGAATAATACTGTGACATCATGACCACATATCAGCACCACATAGTGAATGAATAATACCACTACACTATGACCACATATCACTACCACATAGTGACTGAGTAATACCACCACATATCTCATCACACAGTGACCTAATAACACCTCCAAACCATGACCACATATCACCACCACACTTGGACTGAATAATACCATAACATCATGACCACATATCATCGCCACATAATGACTGAATAATACCTCAACACCATAACCACTTATCACCATTACATAGTGACTAAACAATACTGCCTTACGGATTCTGAATATAAACCACTACACTTCTACCAATATTCCATATAGTGATATATACCAGTGTACACAGGATCTGCAGCCCCTATATTACCTCTATACCGTGACCATATAGTGGTATATACCAGTGTACACAAGCTCTGCAGCCTACATATTACCTCAATATAGTCCCCCCATTTATAGGGTTTTATACTAGTGTACACAGGCTCTGCAGACCATATATTACTGCCATACAGTGACCATATAGGGGTATATACAGGCTTTGCAGACATAAGTGATTACAGTGCAGTTTTATTTAGTGACTCCCAGGTGATGTCTTCTCTGATGGGAGTTGTTCCCTTTCTCCATTCACTCCAGATCGATATGACGATTTCTCCCAGCAATGTCTCGTCCCTGCAAAATTAACCAAACAAACATCTTAGACACCTCAATTTTGCAGCATTTTCCTAGATGTTCTCACCTCTGTACAAACTCTCTATGGGGTGATAGGGGGAGTAGATGAAAGGTGGGGGGCTATATAGTATAATGGCAAGAGAAATATAAATCAGAAAATTAAAAAATTGAGTAAGAGGAGTTTGCTTAGGTACATAGTACAGAGTCATATAGTAATAGTGTGGGGAGTTGATAAACTATTGTGTGCCATGGAGCCACAGGAAAAAAAAAATTGTGAGACTGTCCTTTGTGAAAAGCTATCATTTTTTCAAAATTGTAATTGGTGCTCACAATGTCCTTGACATCTTCCAGCCGAGGAATGAGGGATAATTTTCGATTTAGCTGCATGAAGGATGTGGGTCAGCCTTCCCCTGACCTCTCTGCCAGATCCTTAGTGATTATAGAGATAGCTGTTCTTGAGTCCTGAGTTGTTCCTGTCTATTCTGTGTACCAGTTTCTCTAGCCTCCGTCCCTCGACCACAAACCTTACCCCCTGACCTGACCATCCTACTTGTCCCAGCCTTGGAACCTGCCTAGCAACTTTGTACCACGTACACCTCATGTGCCACTGGAGGCAAGTCGCACCAGGTGTAGTGACCTGGGGGTTGCCTGCCACAACAAGGCCATGCCGCCTTGCGGTGGGCTCTGGTGAAAACCAGCAGCCCCTTAGACTCCGCTCCCTGGTGCGGCTTAGACTATCTTCCATGGTGGCCTAGTGGATCCACTACTGTCATTACAGTTGGATACGGCCTTGGATCCCGCCAAGGTGCCGGATATTCATGATGACTCCCGAGTGGTCACCCATCAGTCACATCAGATAGCTCTGGAGACCCAAAAGCTGCAGCAGCTGACCGTCATGATGCAACAACTTCTTGCGGCTAAGCAACAGCAACCGTTGACTGTGTCTTCATCAGTATCCATGGCTCCATTGTCGATCCCATGCTGCGACTTTCCATGCTGACGTAGTTCGATGATGACCCTAAAGCCTTCAGGGAGTTCATTACATAGTGCACCATGCATGTGGAACTGATCGAAAACCAGTTCCCTACTGAATGCTCCAAGGTGGCATTTGTGGTCAGCTTTATCACCAAGAAAGCCCTGGCATGGTCCGCTCCCCTCTGGGATAGCGACGATTCGGTAACGGCTAATCTCCAGGCTTTCTTAGCCAAAGCTGGCAGGCCTGATCCGACCTTTGCCTATTCCAAAAAGTCCTTGGACTCACGTTGCAATGGACTTCATCACCCTTCATCTTCCACCCTTCTCTAGTAATACTGTCGTTTGTGTGGTCACATACCATTTTTCAAAAATGTCTCACTTCATATAACTGCCTGGGTTGCCCTCTGCTCTACGCCTTGCTGGACGCATATTTCAGCACATTTTTTGTTTGCACGAACTTCCCCACATATTGTTTCAGATCGGGGTGGGGGTACCAATTTATGTCAAGATTCTGGTAATCCCTTTGCTCCCATCTACAGATAAAACTGGAATTCTCCTCGAACTACAATCCTCAAATGAATGGTTAAGTTGAGAGAGTCAACCAGGTCTTGGGCAACAGCTTGCACCACCTCGTATCAGCACAGCAGTAATGACTGGTCCAGCTTGCTCCCATGGGCAGACTTCTCCTACAACTCACTGGATTCAGATTCTGCCAGCACCTCCCCATTCTATGTAGTTGTTGGACAACACCCTTGCCCACCGCTCCCTCTGCCTTCATCTTCTGATGTCCCCACTGTTGGCAATCTAGTTCAGGATCTATCATCCATTTAGAGTGAGACACGCCAGTCCCTGCAACGTGCTTCGATTCGTATGACGTTCCAAACAGATAAAAGGAGAAGACCTCCCCTGACTTTTGTTCCTGGAGACAAGGTGTGGCTGACAACCAGTATATATCATTGAAGATCCCCAGCTGTGTTGAAACATCTGAACCCAGTTGCCTATAAACTCCAGCTTCCTCCCATGATGGTCCATCCGGAATTTCTTCCACGTCTTCCTGCTGAAACCGATTGTCCTTAATCATTTTTCTTGAAAGGTTGTCTTCTCATCTCCTGAAGCGGATACCACCAACATCTATGCTGTGAAAGAGATCCTGGCCATAAAGACCATCAAGGAGAGGCGACACTTTCTTATTGATTGGAACAGGTTCGGGCCCGAAGAAATGTCCTGGGAGCCAGGAGATAACATCTTGGGCCAAGAGTTATTTCAGAGGGTTCTCCCGGCTATAAAGAGGGGAAGGACAAAGAGAGGGGGAGAGGTGCTCCCGTAACCGTCATCCCTCTGTCGCCCCTACTGCTGGGTCTACACGTGAAGTTTACAAGGCCAGCAAGCCGGTGATTGGGTAATTGCTGGGCAAAGGCACTTTATTACCCAGCCTTCCTATGCCCTGCACACTGGATCCACAGTGCATAGGCCTATAGAGAAAGCTGTTCCTGTCTATTGTGTACCATTTTCTGTAGCCTCCGTCCCTCAACCATGAACCTTGCTACCTGCTCTGACCTTTCTTCCTGTTCCTGACGACAAGCCTGGCTACCGATTTTGTACCACATACCCCTCAGTCTCAACTGCAGGCAAGTCACGCCAGGGGTTATGGTGGGCTCTGGTGAAAACCAATGGCCTCTTAGACTCTGCTCCCTGATGCGGCTTATACTATAGCCCGTGGTGGCCCAGTGGATCCACTACCTGAAGTCGTTACAAATATTTTCAATACCTAAAGGGAAGAGGGAAAAGCCTGGTACATTGGGTATGGGTACTTGAGCCACTTTATTCAGAAGGGAAAAAACAGAGGTCCAGAGGATTTTCAGTAAGCTGCACTAGAAAATGTGGAATAAAAATCCCTGATGACCATAAGATCTCTATCAGCTTAGTGAGGATGTAGGATGCAATTGGGATACACATAGAAGTGTGTACTAAAACTAAGGGCGACATGTATGATCGGGCTTTTCGCCTGTTTTTGGGAGTAAACTGCGCCTCCCGGCCCGAATCCCCCTGTCGGACGCAGGGATGCAGTGTTAGGCGCAGCGTTCGCCACTTTCAGCTGCGCCCCGCATGAAGGGGCGGGCAATGGGCGCAGTGTGGGTGCTGGGTAGGCGTTCCGGGGCGGGACGCGGCGCGCTCGAAAACCCCGAGGCATGTACGATCGCGGCTCGCCAAAGCGCGGCGCAATGCAGCGCTCTGCAGCTCCGACAGGCAGACCTAGATTATTTTGGTCTAAATGCTCCAGCGGCGGCGAAGTGAAGCAAGAACGGAACATGAGAGGAAGCATAGAAGATCGCAAAAGAAATCTCGGTGCTCCGCTCCGTGCGGCATGGAGTATGATTCCAAAAAAATCGCCTTTATAAAAGCGGAAAACATTCTCAGAAAAGAGCTCAACCTCAAAAATAAAAAAATAAAAAAAAAAAACACTTTCCAAAAATCTAGAACGGCGCAATATCAAGAATTATGGATCTTGGAAATTGCCAGGAAATACAGTAACTCAAATTCTGAAAGCTATTCTCATTGGTCGGCAGAAACCGGCCAATCAGAATAGGAGCGACAGTGAACCATTAAAACCTATGGAGAACTATTGACCAATCAGAATTAAAGGCGGGACAGTTCAAAATACAGTAGAAATGCAGAAAAGAGCTGATTGGCTGAGCTAGTGGGGGCTTGGCTATCTCGGCCAATCAGAATAGGAGCGACAGGGACCCATTATAGCCTATGGAGAAGTATGAACCAATCAAAATCAAAGGCGGGACAGTTCAAAATACAGTAAAAATGCAGAAAAGAGCTGATTGGTTGAACTAGCGGGGGCTTGGCTATCCCAACCAATCAGAGCACGAGCTACTTCTCCCATTATAGTCTATGGAGAGATGGGCGCAATGCAATCTCGGCTCTCAGCGCATTGCGGCATGGAGTATGAATTAAAAAAAACATTTTTATTAGTTGTAAAATATCCTCTGAAAAAAAGAGCTCAAACCTTCTAAAAAAAAAATCAATTCTATCCCGAACAACGCGTTTGTCGCCGAGACCGGCGCTACATCGGGAATTGCAATAGAGAGAATTGCCGGGAAATACAGTAATTCAAATTCTGTAAGCTATTCTCATTGGTCGCCATAAACCAGCCAATCGGAATAGGAGCGACAACAACCCATTATAAGCTATGGAGGAGAATTGACCAATCAGAATAGGAGCGACAAAGACCCATTATATCCTATAGAGAAGTTTGGACCAATGAAGATCAAAGGCGGGACAGTTCAAAATACAGTAAAAATGCAGAAAAGAGCTGATTGGCTGAGCTAGCGGTGGCTTGGCTATCCCAGCCAATCAGAGCGCAAGCTACTTCTCCCATTGTAGTCTATGGAGAGATGGGCGCAATGCAATCTCGGCGCTCAGCGCCATGCGGCATGGAGTATGAATAAATAAATAATTTTTATTAAGTGTAAAACATTATCAGATAAAGCGCTGAAACCTTCTCTAAAAATAAATCAGTTAAATCTCTAACAACGCGTTTGTCGCCGAGACCGGCGCTACATAAAGGATTGCAATAGAGAGAATTGCCGGGAAATACAGTAATTCAAATTGTTTAAGCTATTCTGATTGGTCGGCATAAACCAGCCAATCAGAATAGGAGTGACAGTGGCCCATTCTAACCTATGGAGGAGAATTGACCAATCAGAATATGAGTGACAGGGACCCATTCTAACCTAGGGAGAAATATTGACCAATCATATTCAAAGGCGGGACAGTTGAAAATACAGTAAAAAAGCAGAAAAGAGCTGATTGGTTGAAGAGGCGGGGGCTCGTCCAGCTTAGCCTATCAGAGCGCGAGCTAATTTCTCATAGAGTTCTTTGGGAAAAGAAATGCAGAGCGAGCTCTGTTTGTGATTGGCTTAGTTAAAATAGGCGCGGTTATTTGGACCAATGGGAGAGCGAGCGACGCTCTTATGGGTTTTCTAATGCAATCTGAAATAAAACTGTACATGGCCGAAATCAAATGATAATACTGCCGAAGTATGTCCCGATGTGTATATATAATAAATAATAATATGGGGGTAAATAAAAAAAATATTAATTCAATAAAATCAGGTTTATTTCTTTATTTTCGTTAGGCAAGGATCAATAGTATTGGTGTAACGAAAATAAAGAAATAAACAGGATTTTATTGATTTAATATTATTTTTTTTCTTTACCCCCATATTATTATTTATTTTATATACACATCGGGACAACTTCGGCAGTATTATTATTTGATTTCAGCATGTACAGTTTTATTTCAGATTGCATTAGAAAACCCATAGGAGCGTCGCTCGCTCTCCCATTGGTCCAAATAACGGCGCTTCTTTTAACTTAGCCAATCACAAACAGAGCTCGCTCTGCATTTCTTTTCCCATAGAACTCTGAGAAAGTAGCTCGCGCTCTGATTGGCTAAGCTGGACGAGGCCCCCGCCGCTTCAACCAATCAGCTCATTTCTGCCTTTTTACTGTATTTTGACTGTCCCGCCTTTGAATATGATTGGTCAATATTTCTCCATAGGTTAGAATAGGTCCCTGTCGCTCCTATTCTGATTGGTCAATTCTCCTCCATAGGTTAGAATGGGCCACTGTCGCTCCTATTCTGATTGGCTGGTTTATGCCGACCAATCAGAAGAGCTTACAGAATTTGAATATTGTATTTCCCGGCAATTCTCTCTATTGCAATTCCTTATGTAGCGCCGGTCTCGGTGACAAACGCATTGTTAGAGATTTAACTGCTTTATTTTTAGAGAAGGTTTCAGCGTTTTATCTGATTATGTTTTACACTTAATAAAAAATTTTTTATTCATACTCCATGCCGCACGGCGCTGAGCGCCGAGATTGCATTGCGCCCATCTCTCCATAGACTACAATGGGAGAAGTAGCTCGCGCTCTGATTGGCTGGGATAGCCAAGCCCCCGCTAGCTCAACCAATCAGCTCTTTTCTGCCTTTTTACTGTATTTTGAACTGTCCCGCCTTTGATTTTGATTGGTCCAAACTTCTCTATAGGATATAATGGGTCTTTGTCGCTCCTATTCTGATTGGTCACTTCTCCTCCATTGCTTATAATGGGTCTTTGTCGCTCCTATTCTGATTGGCTGGTTTATGCCGACCAATCAGAAAACCGTACTGATTTTGAATTACTGTATTTCCCGGCAATTCTTTCTATTGCAATTCCCGATGTAGCGCCTGTCTCGGCGACAAATGCGTTGTTCGGGATTTAATTTATTTATGTTTATAGAATGTTTCAGCTCTTTTTCAGAGGATATTTTACAACTAATAAAAATGTTATTTTTTATCATACCCCATGCCACACGGCGCTGAGCGCCGAGATTGCATTGCGCCGATCTCTCCATAGACTACAATGGGACAAGTAGCTCGCGCTCTGATTGGCTGGGATAGCCAAGCCACCGCTAGCTCAGCCAATCAGCTCTTTTCTGCATTTTTACTGTATTTTGAACTGTCCCGCCTTTGATTCTGATTGGTCAATAGTTCTCCATAGGTTTTAATGGTTCAATGTCGCTCCTATTCTGATTGGCCGGTTTCTGCCGACCAATGAGAATAGCTTTCAGAATTTGAATTAATGTATTTCCCGGCAATTTCCAATATCCGAATTCTTGAATTAGGATATTGGAAAGTGATTTGTTTTATGTATTTTTTATTTTTGAGGTTTGAGCTCTTTTTTGAGAATGTTGAACGCCATTATAAAGGCGATTTTTGATTCATACTCCGCACCGACATGTGGAATGATTTCTCACTGTTCTCCAGCCTGTCTCGCATCGGAACAGATTTTCGGCGCAGTCCCTTCTGCGCCTAAGTCCCGCACTGCGCCCATGTCCCCGCAATGTGCCCCACACACTGGCGAGGCACAGGGAACTTTTCACCGCATTTATGAGCACACCTCCTCGGACAGCAAATCATAGGCGCAGCGCCGCACTGCGCCCATGTCCCCGCACTGCGCCCCCCACACTGGCGAGGCGCGGCGGACTTTTGCCCGCATGTATGAGTGCACTACCTCGGGCGGCGAATCATAGGCGCAGCGCCGCACTGCGCCTAAGTCCTGCACTGCGCCTTAAACACTGGCGACACGCGGCGGACTTTACATAGGATGTATGAGCGCGCCCCAATGCCGACATAAATCAGGCGCAAATTTCGCCGGAAAATCGGCAGAAAGGTGCACCCCGACCCGGCGAGATTCATACATGTCGCCCTAAGTGAGCTATTTTCTGGTATTGCTCCCATAAATTAGTGTATGCAGATGATTTATGGGCGAATAAAATCAATGTTTTCCATTGGACCTCAGAATAAGAATGAGACAAGTCTCTCTCCCAGGCTAGAATGTAAGGAGTTTCAACAAATGTAGCATTATTAGAGAGAATGTCGTAAAACAATCTTTTTTCTTGGGTATTTTGTAGCTTCTAGGAATTGTAGCACCAGGGAAAGGACTGTACATGGAACAAAGGATCTTTCACAAAGGAAGTGTTCTATTCTGAAATACGTGTAGATGTCTGAATAAGAAAGATGGAAAGTTTCTTTGAGTGGGGGGAAGGGCTTGAGATACGAGTCCTTCATGATGTCCGATGGTAGTAAGGCTCCATTAGACCCCCAAGAATTGATTGGGAGACTTGGAATGTGTGTAGTTAAGGCCGGTATTGGTATTGATAAATTGGAAATAAGATATGAGGACAAATCCTGGGGTTTAGTCTCTGTTAGCAGTGGAGGGTTAAGTCTATGGTAGGTGGGTTTTGCAACTCAGGGTTAAGGTGAAGATGGAGATAAAAACCAAGGTTTGAAAGATTTCAATCCTATCATGTTAGCTTCCCCCAAAGCAGAAATTTTGTCCTGTGAAGGATTCCACCAGCATTTGGCTTAATTACACAGCCATGTGATAAAGGTGAAAATTTGAGAGATCTAACTCCCATACATATGTTGTCTTTGTCATTAGGATTTCGAGAGTCTGGGTCATTTATGTTGCCATATAAATTTATTCAATTGAATGTGGAGTTAATTGAAGGTTGAGTTTGGAATTAAAATTGGCTGTGTATGTAGCAGATAGAGTATCTTGGGAAATATGAGCATTTTGTGTAAAATAATGTGCCCCAGCCATGATGGTTCGATTTTAGGGATCCTGTCAAGTTCCCTCTGAAGGGAACTAATAAGAGGAGAGAAATTGTCTTTGACAAGTTAAGAACACTTTCTGGTGAGTTGTATACCTAGATATCGAACTGATGATTTGGCCCATTGGATTGGAAGTTAGATTGTAATCAGGTTTCGGTAGTTGCTGGTAAATTGAAGCCAAAGATTACTAATTTAGAGTGGTTGACCTTATATTTAGAGGCTAAATCAAAATCTTCCCGCATCATAACTGGTAACAATGGCAGGTAAAGAGCACTTAATCTCATTGGGAGCCATTATGATGTCATCCGCAAATAGGTTTATGGTGTGTGATAAATGACCCACCTTAACACCAGAAATCTTGGGATAAGATCTAATTCTTTCTGACAATAGTTCCATGATTAGTGCGAAGATTTGGTGAAAGGAGGGACAACACTGCCTGGTATCATTCTAAATTGAAATGGAAAGTATGCCATTGACTAATACTTTGACTGAAGGTGTACTATATATTGCTTGTATAGCAGATAAGATGGGACCAGAGAAGCCAAATGTTTTCAAGGGTCTGAAATGTGAAATTCTAATGAATGGGTTCCATTTTAAAATGGCCATGTAGAGTTAGCAGCTGGGCATTAACTATGCAGCCACTTTGCCAAGGGGAAAGCAGGTTCATTACTGTCCCTGCCTAACTGATTGTATATACAGCTCATAACGAGCACTGTTTATACACATCAGCGTTGCTGGTGGCGTGATGCAAGGCTTTCATTACGCTGCCTGCGTCATGACTAAGAGCTCTTTTGTGTAAGCTTGAAATGCATAGATATATGTCTCATTTTTGTACTTTTAATTTTTAATCATGTTTTAATGATGACAACCAAATAAAGTGTGCTTTATTTTTGATAATTCTGGAGTGCTGGATATTTGCTTTTGGCTATATTTACCTACAGTGGGCTCTATCTACCTACAGGGTTTTTTTTTATTTACCTTCAGGAAAACTATATCTACCTTCCGGGGGGCTATATTTACCTACAGGGAGGCTATATCTACCTACAAACAAGGAGGCTATACCTACCTACCTACATGGAGGATATATCTACCTTCCTATAGGGAACTATGTCTACCTACAGGTGGCCTATATACATATCTACCTACAGGGGGATTATATATCTTCCTACCTACTAGGGACTTATATTCATACCGACCTGGGAGGTCCCTATATCTACCTACCTACAGGGAGCCTATATACCTACCTACAGGGGCCTATATTCATACAAACCTACAGAGGCACTAAATATGTATCTACATAGGCCCTAAATATGTACCTACAGAGGCACTATATAACTACATACTAGGGACCTATATTCCCACTTATTGGGGGGGGGGGGGCTATTTAACTACCTATCTACTTAATAGGGGATCTAGGTATCTACCTAATTGATTACTACCTACCTAAAAAGGGTTTACCTATCTACCTACCTAGTTTGGGGTGTACCTACATATTATATTGGAGGATTTAACTACCACACATATGGAGATACAAAACAAGACTAAAATTTATGCACAAATGAGAGCCCCATAGTCATTTGGGGTCTCTTTTACTGTTAGAGGAACAAGGGGGTCATTATTACCATTTGGGCGCTATAGATGGGGAGTTTGGGGGTCTAAGATGTTTGTTTTATAAGTTCTACGGTGAAGAGTTGTGGCTGGGAGAAGTCGTCATGGCAGTTTGAACTGGATGGACAAAAAAAGGAAAGAATGACTCATCAGAGAAAACATCTTCTGTGAGTCCCTGTATGTAACTTTACTGTATGTACTGTATGTGTGCAAATCACCTGTGTACAACTGGCATCTACCACTGTATGGTCATTGTATGATGGTAATAGGGGTAATGTATGTGTGCAAATCGCCTGTGTAAAACTGGCATCTACCACTGTATGGTCATTGTATGACGGTAATAGGGGTCGTAGTACATTGGTCACAGCGTGGCTAAACATGTTAATAGGGGTTGGGGAGGAGAAATTTCTTCACTTTGCCCTGATTGCAATTTAGCCTAGAAGTTGCCCTGCACAGAAGGCAGCTTTCCCACACCAAACTTATGAATAATATTAATCATTAATCTAGTACTATTAGGGCCCATCCATACGCCAAGGTTTTTGGTTGAATTTTCAGATGGTTTTCGATTTTTAAAACCGTCTGAAAACTGACTACCAACCATCCACATAGAGTAGTCCACACTGAACTGATTTTCTGCTTTTTACATCGCCGGCATTCTGAAAATCAGAACATGCTCAATCTTCCCCACAGTTTTCGTGTGAAAGATGTGCATTTCAGTGGTTGAGGGGGACGGGCGAATCTACAATACGTTGCATGAAACCAACATAATAACGTTGAATTAAAGATGGTAAGACTTAAAGTAGTCTGTTTACTAGAAGTTTAGCAAAAAATTTTATGTCTGTGTTTATTAGTGAAATGGCTCTGAAATTGGCTGCTGAGTCTTGGGATGTGCCAGGTTTGGGAAATTTGAAAACGGTAGCCTCTAGCATTTCGTTAGGAAAGGAACCACAATTTTTTTTATAGAATTAAAAAGCTTGCTCAGGTAAGAAAGCAATGTAGGGTGAGATGTTTTGTAATATTTGTTGGAGTACAGTGTGTCTTCCCCAACGTAAGAGATTGAATAGTGCATGCTATATTTGCTTTAGAGAAGGAAGCATCTTGTGACAGAGTAGGTAGGTTAATGGAGGATAGAATAGTAATTTCACTTGTGAAGGTTCAGATGGTAGGATCATCTTTAAGGTTATATAGCTTATTGTAATAGTTTCTGAATTCATTAGATTAAGTGTTTATTGAGAGCAAGTCTAGCTGATTTGTTATTTATACATTGAGATGAATGGGATAGTTTATTTGAGCTAAAAGGAGGTCAATTTCTTTTTGATCTTTTACATTTTGAGGGGTGTTGGATAAGGAAACCTCACATGTAGGCTTTCTGAGTATTCCACAGAGTTAAGGAAAAAAAACTGTTTAAGGTGTTTTTTTTAGCTCCAGTTGAAATTTGGGATTATATAGAACTATGTGTTATTTTTCCATAAACAGGGAGTGCTTTTGATCCCCTGTGGGTGGAGTTTCAAGAAAATTGGAGCACTATTGGACCAGTAGATGGTTCCAATGGATCATGTCTCCATTGATAACAAAGTTCTCTTATCCTTTAGAAACATGTTCATACATGAGAATAAGAGGTGTACATTAGAGTAAAAAGTGCAGTCCCTTTCAACCTCATGGAAGCAGCTCCATTCATCAAAAAGATTGGCTTGTTGCAACCAAGAATTAAGTTGTTTGGGTAATCTGAAGCATTTAGTTGAATCAAGTTGAATCAAGATGTGCGTTGTTGACTATGTTGAAGTCACCACATCAAATGAGTGTTCCTTGTAGAACAGCTGTGATCTTTTTAAAAAATCTATTAATAAACCTAATCTGATGAGAATTGGGAGTGTAATTATTTAACTAGAGTGTAAGTGACAATATCTATCATACACACAAAAATATTGAATATTCTTTTATTATCCTCAATGGAACAAATGAGCTGAAAAGAAATTGAGTGACTGATAACAATGAGAACACCAGCCTTTTTATTTTCATGCAGGCTGTAAATATATGTTGCTTTTGAGAAAGTGAGTTTCTTGTATACCGTATATACTCGAGTGTAAGCCGAGTTTTCTCAGCACAAAAAATGTACTGAAAAAGTCATCCTCAGCTTAAACTCGAGTAACCGTCTGCATCCGGGTGCTGCTATGGCCCGGGCGCCAGCGGTGATCTCTTCAGCTGTATCCTCTGGGAGCGCATACAACTGAATCTCGAGTTACCCGTTTGCGTCCTGGTGCTGCCATGGCCTGGGCTCTGGCGGTGATACTTCAGCTGCATGCGACTCCTCCGGGAATACATTCAGATGAATCTCAAGTAACCCGTCAGTGTCCAGACACTGCCATGGCCCGGGTGCAGGCAGGGAACTCTTTAGATGTATCTGACTCGTCTGGGAGTGCATACAGCTGAAAATAATAATGCGGAGCAGCGAGTGAGCACTCCCTGTTCCACAATAGGACTCCGGAAGGCCACAGCAGCGTCCTATGTCATCACGCTGCCTGCGCGGCCTGATGACATCACTCCGCCTGTGCCAGAAGACAGACCGCCGCATCGAAGCATCAAGGAAAGGTGAGTACTTGTATTTTTTTTTTAACCCTGCCTATACCTGCCTATGGGGACATATACCTGCCTATACCTGCCTATGGGGGAAATATAACTGCACCTACCTGCCTATACCTGCCTATGGGGGACACTCTCTTCACACTCTACACTCTATCCCTCCACCTGATCTCTCTATCACGATTAACGGCTATACTCTCTCACCAGCTCCACAAGTCCGTTGCCTTGGGATAACATTTGACTCCAATCTGTCCTTCAAACAGCACATCCAAGCCCTTACCTCTGCCTGCCGCCTCCACCTGACAAATATCTCCCGAATCCGCTCATTCTTAACTTTGAAATCACAAAAATGTTTGTTCATGCTCTTGTCATTTCCCGCCTAGACTATTGCAACATTCTTCTCTGTGGCCTCCTGTCTAGCACTCTCGCTCCCCTCCAAACCATCCTTAACTCTGCTGCCCGCCTGATTCACCTCTCTCCTCACTACTCCTCTGCCGCTCCCCTCTGCCAATCCCTTCACTGGCTACCCATTGCCCAGCGAATCCAGTTCAAGTTAGTAACCTTGACCTACAAGGCTCTCCATAACCTCTCCCCTCCATATATCTCTGCCTTAATCTCTAAATACCTCCCCTCACGCAACCTCCGCTCCTCACAGGACCTTCTTCTCTGCTCTCCACTTATCAGCTCTTCACATAACCATCTCCAAGACTTCTCTTGTGCTTCCGCCACACTCTGGAACTCACTGCCTCAACACCTCAGACTCTCCCCCACTCTCACCAGCCTCAAAGGTAACCTGAAAACCAACATTAACTGTGTCGCACTGCTCCACCCCACAAACATGTCTACCTCTCACCTTCTGTCTCTTCCCACCTGTCTTGTAGACTGTAATCCCTCACGGGCAGGGACCTCTCTCCCTCTGTACCTGTTGTTAGTTACTTATTGACACTTTGTAACTGTTTGACTAATGTTATTTATGTAACCATCTTGAATGTACAGCGTCCTGGAATCAAGGGCGCTCAAAAATAAAAAAATAATAATAAAAAAATAATAATATGGGGGACATATACCTGAACCTACCTGCCTATACCTGCCTATGGGGACATATACATGCCTATACCAGCCTATGGGGGACATATACCTGCCTATGGGGGACATTAAACTGCCTATAACTGCCTATACCTGCCTATAAGGGACATAAAATTGCCTATCACTGCCTCTACCTGCCTATGGGGACATTAAACTGCCTATACCTGCATATGCAATTTTAGTGGTTTCCATTTTTATTTTTGAAATTTACCAGTAGCCGCTGCATTTTCCACCCTAGGCTTATACTCGAGTTAATAAGTTTTCCCAGTTTTTTTGTGGCAAAAGTGGGTCCCCCGGCTTATATTCGGGTCGGTTTATATAGGTGAGCTTCTTTCAATAATGTAGATCTCTTCAAATGGCTGTTAAGGCCCTAGGATTGAGAGATAGTATTGATAATGCTATGTTAGGGAGAGAAAGAGGGGTAGGTCATCTGGACTGACAAAAAGTGTCAAGACATATGGAGAGAGGAGCAGACAGAAAAATACCATGGAAGAGACACCTCAGGGGAAAAGAAAAAAAGGGGGAAAGGTAGGTAACACATTACTAAAGAACAACATAAAGCAGTGTTTACTGCACAAACTCCAGGGGCGGAGGTTTTGCAAAACTCTGTCTAAAAGGAATAAATTAGTGTAAATAATCCAGGACCAAACAGCTTGGAAAGTGGCAATCTAGAACTGGATGAGTCTGTCATCTTGTAATTTCTTAACTCTTCACCGTGAAGTTGAGATTTAGGAAAGTGACAATGGTGGTTGTTGATGTTTGGGAGTATTCGGAGAGAGTCCCCCTCTATGTAACAATTGCAAACTGTTGTTAAAAGAAGAAATGGTGTGGATTTTTTAATTTTTCTAAATGATGATCTGTGTAAAGAAACTCCATCTGTATAGGATGTGTTTTTTTCTTAGGAAGACAGTAATCAGTGAAAAGACTCTTCTGTCTTTGAGAGTGGTTTGGGAGAGGTCTGAGAATAATTTGATGAATTGGAAGGGGTCAGATAGTTGACTTAGTTGTTTGTTAGTAGCAAGTAGTTGTTGTTTTATATGGCAAAAGTGAATTCTTGCTAGGATGTCTCTTGTAAAAGATTTGGGCAAAGATCCGGGTTTCGGTAATCTGTGAGCTTTGATTAGGCACTGCAAAAATGACATATCACTGTTGGGGATGGACTATGGGGTTCCCCCATAATGTTACGTTTTGTCTGCTTATGTCTCCCAAGTCCGTAATTATGTTTTAATTTTT
Source organism: Phyllomedusa bahiana (assembly GCA_025379985.1). Classification (NCBI taxonomy): domain Eukaryota; kingdom Metazoa; phylum Chordata; class Amphibia; order Anura; family Hylidae; genus Phyllomedusa; species Phyllomedusa bahiana. The sequence continues at coordinate 68,893 of JAODAL010012046.1, read as the reverse complement.
CTAAGTCACCTTCAAGAGTACTGTATGATGAGTGGTCAACAGGTCATTGTTTTCAGTGGTAAGATTATCCATTTTAGATTTTACTTGATTGACTCTAGCTCCTAGGTCATCTACAAAAGCAGAGATGGTGCAGATGGTGGTATTCAGAGAATGATGTAGGGATGCTTGTAGAGCAATCATCATGTCTATTAAGAAGGCCTGTGAGACTTATAATTCAGTAGTAGGGAAAGTATCAAGGATGTCGGTAGGCAGTATGGTAATGGCTTGTTGGTAGTTATTGTAAATCTTCACTAAGTAGGGGACAGGTTGTCCATAGAATTTGTGGGATCTTGAGATGAAGCTTGTGCATGTATGGAGTCGATTTGCTTGTAATGCTGTGTTGCTTCTTTTTATGCTGCTAGATTTAGGAGCAGGGCCTGGTATAGCTATGTTGGTATCTTTAATGGATGTACAGAGATAACCACAGAGGAAGAGGTGTCTTGAGGAGATGTCATGAGGAGGTATATGTTCAGACTCAACAAGTTCAACAGTAAAAAAAAAAAAAAATTCTGAGACAGTGGTTTTCCTTTAGGTTAAGATTTACATACTTGTGCCACAACACATTGTGAATGCCTATTCATGTTTGGATGCCATTTTATTGGGGTCCTGAGGGGAAAGGGGAGTTCACCCCATTAGTAAGTTAATGAAGAAGAATAGGAGGTCTGTGTGTCAGATTAATATAGAGTTACCGTCACTCAATTGGTAGCAACTGACTGTTATAGAATAAGAATGTCACTCATCAGTGAAGTGGATTATGTAACTCCAGCAGATATAGTGTAGGATATAAGCTTCTAGATGGCATCACCAGGTTATGCATATAATGAAGAAGGTCTATGAGCAATCCAGGGACAGCACCCTTAGTCATAGAAATGAAGAAGCGGTTGGAGGAAGAACTTAAGGTGCTAGCATTCCTGGAGATGCTAGGGTACCTCCACATGACAAAAAATTAGAGTTATACCCTGGTTGGGAAATATGATAATAACACTTTACAACAAATTCATTCGAAAGCTTTGCTTCCTTAAAAATTTGAGGCGAGTATGATAAACCCATTTAAGCTAAGCAATACTATAATTTCTGATAGTCTTTATCAGGTAGAAATTTTAAGAAACTCGAGATTAAGATGTACTAATTATGAAGCACTTAAATGTTAACCGCAGCATTTGTTTCAAAGAAACAAAAGTGTTTTGCTGCTGATTTTTATTTGTACTCAACAACTGGTGCATCCCGTATTAGTGTCCAGTGATAGTCAGCTTGCATTGTTGGATTCCAGTAGCCTTGATAATGCTTTACCCTCATGGCAATATCTTGGTGAAACTGTTCACCATATTTGTCACTGACTGCACCAAGATATGCAGGAAAGAACTCCAAATGTGAATGCAGAAAATTAATTTTCAATGACATGTTGCCCTTCATCGCTTTGTAATCTTCAAGAAGGTTGTCAACCAATTCAATATATTTTGATGCTCAACAATTGCCAAGAAAATTCTTGAAAACATCCTTGAATAATTTCCAAGCAATTTTCTCAGGCCCCACCAGCAACTCTTCAAAGTACTTGTCATTTATGATGTATCTGATTTGTGGACCAACAAAAATGCCTTCTTTAATCTTGGCATTGGTTATTCTTTAGAAGATTTGTCTCAAATAACAACAAAAAAATACTGCTTTCTTATTCATTGCCTTCTAGTATAGTGTGACTGTTTAGCACTGCTTTCCCATTCCCATTGAACTTGCTATACTTGATGTGTTTCAACAGTAGTTCCATGTTCTCATATGTTTCTTTCGTGTGTGCACTATAGCCAACAGGTATTGAAGGATGAATATTACCATTGTGTAACAAGACAGCCTTGAGACTTAACAGTGATTAATGAATAAATTAAGAAAGAGGTGCCACTCTTTTGGCTAACACTCACAACCCAAAGCTGCAAACAATCCATCAATGTCAGTGCAGAAGCACAGGTTGTCAATGTGTTCAAAAAATTGTGGTAATTTTGGTGGCTTCAAAACACAGGAACTTTTGATCCTTGAAGTCTTGAAGTCAGTAACTCCGCATTTGCTTTTGACAAACGTAAGTTCTGGACCAAGTCATTCATTTCTGGATGTCTTATAAGATGAGGCTCCCCAGACATACATGGCTCAAGGTCTGAAATAGTGTTGTTCTCTGTCTCTGATCCATGGGCTGCAACATCTTCATCAGCTGTCTCCTCTAGGCTTCATATCCCTGGTGGCTTGAGTACTGGAAGAGTGTCATCATGTGGCACTGGTCTCATAGCTGAAGGCAGATTAGGATATTCAATGGAATTCTTATTCTTAGTAGAGAATCCAGAGACATTGGTTAGACAGAAGTAACAGTCAGTCACATAATTCTTTTGCCCCAGCCATATCGTTGGGAAGGCAAACAGCATTGACTTGCAAGAATCCCTCCGCTAACCTCTAAGGTCAGCAGCACATCTTGCATGACAGATGTTAGAAACCCAGGATTTGTCTTGATCAGCAATAGTGCATCCAAAGTATCAAAGCTCATATACTATCATGATGACAGCTGTCATGATGCATGTTTGAGGTGTCTTTTAACAAACGTAACAGAAGATATTGCGACTGTTCTGACACTGATGGGACATTTTAGCTATATCAGATCATACTGTAGTAGTTTATAGCTGCTTAGATTTGAAATAACTTGTAGAATCTTTGCAAGCAGATTTTACTGCCTTTGCAGTGCCCAGAGATGTCTAGATGTGTCTAGGTTGCAACAATTCCACTGAAGTTTTGCAACTTCAATGAAATGCAAGGAATTCATGAATTTGCTTGCCTATAAATGACATAACAGCACACATATTGTGGACAATAAATGGACAGCCTGCAAATTTGAAAAAAGCTTAAACTGAAGATTTCAGAAAAAACAGTACATTACAGCAAACTTTCAAGGGGATTTTCATGATCAGCAGCTCAAATTACATATGATATGCCCAAAAGTGTTCAGAAAGCAAAATCTTTGTAACCTAGGGTAGTAATAATAATAAGTTGTGGCACTCCAGTTAGCATATACTGGTGAGAGCAACAGAGGTTTTAGAGACTGTGTTTGTGAAAATCTCACAAAATGGCAGAAGGTTCCAGATACAATAGCTGCCAGGGAGTGTGGGAAGATGTACGGCCAGCAAGAAAACGGAATTACAGTGATCTCAGGTGGTTGTGATCACGGTGAGTCACTGCTGTGCGGTGTTCACAAAATGGTCAGTGGTCCGTTCACAATGGCCACAAAGAGAGTGTGCACAATATATGACTGGAATGACAGTGAGGGCCCCCAGAGCCTGTGAATACAGTGCGACACTGTGCTGGAGTATGGTGTACCTCAGTGGCAAGACACGTGAGGCTCCATGGCAACACGAGCTGGCCCGTTTGCACATAGTGGCACCGATCGGAAGTCCGAACTGCTAGTCAGTGGCTAAGGCAAAGTAACCAGATCACAGTCACCACAGAAAATATGCATGGTGGGCAGGTGATGTCCAGAAACCCAGCAGGGATTGATGGTGTGCCACAAGGAAGGCCACTCCCAGAACATTGGCCGACCGCTCCGCTATGTCGGACAGCACCTTCCCAGCGGCTATAGATCGGGTACCCGATTGGGCAGGGGATTAAAAAAGCAACAGCTCTATGGTTGTATTCAGTGATTTTGTGTCCTATCTGGCCTCGATAATCACTGACACTGATCACTGACACTGCTTGAGTTTACTAAAGGGACCCTTGAATATGTGTCAAGTAGGTTCTCTTACCCAAATGTAGGCTTTATAAGGCTTTTTGGCCAGAAAAAAAATAGCTGGATGTGTTAGACAGAAATATCAGAGCAGGAGCTGATATCAAAGATGTCTGCACAGCCTAAGCATTTAGTCACACCCGAGTTTTAATTTTTTTTTTTAAAAGTAGTCAAACATTAGAAAAACTATATAAATTTGATCTCAGTGGAATTGTACCAACCCACAGAATAAAGATAACATCATTTACCTTGCCCAATGAACTAAATCTAACTACGGTATGTATATATATATATATATATATATATATATATATATATATATATATACACTATATATTTCTATTTCCAGTTCCACCCCACAAAGTATCATATTTTGCTCTCCAATACATCATATAGTACATTAAATAATACTTTTAAAAAGTATAGTTTTGAGTAAAGTGGGGGAGAATTACTCAGCACAAAGTATGAGTTGATACTAATTTTCTTTCATGCATACACTGATTCCTAAGGTGTCATGATTCTGTCAGAAAAAAATTACTGAACTCAAAGCAAAATTTTCACATTGAAAAACATTAAGGGCGACATGTATGAAGGAAGGCGTGTCGAAGTGAACAGTCGAGTCTCATTTTCAGTGTATAATGCACCTGATATATGAAAGTGGTTTTTGTGCATTCATAAATGGTGTGCAAAGTTCGACGCGCCTCACCTATGTTAGGTGTATTATGGAACTTAGTAATGTGCCTAACATGTATAAAAGCAGCAAAAATACATGTAATGGCCGGGATAGTGGATCCTCTGGACCGCCGCAATCGATGGTGAAAGCCACACCAGGGAGCGGAATCTTAGTAGGTCCCGGTTTTCACCAGAGCCCGCCGCAAAGCGGGATGGACTTGCTGCGGCGGGAGTCCTACCAAGTTGCTACCTCTGATGTGACTTGCTTGGGGTGGCAGCCGAGGTGTAGCGTGGTACAGAATTGTGAGGCGTAGACGTAGTCAGGGACAGGTGGCAAGGTCAGGACAGGCGGCAAAGGTTCAGAGTTGAGAAACGTAGGCGGAGGTCAGGAACACGGCAGAGACAAGAACAACGATAATGTTTTCTCTAGGGCACGGAGGCAACAAAGAACCAGCAGGGAAGTGACGTGGATCCATAAACTATATAGGGTCAGCGCCCGGCAATTAACCAATTACCGCGCGCTGGCCCTTTAAATTTACATGAGCGAGCGCACGCATTCCGGCCGGCAGGGGGAGCAGAACAGGAGCGCAGTCAGGTAAGTGGATGCGGCGGGTGCGCCTCCGGCCAGTAGCAGGCCAGCGGCGCCACCCGTCCCCGCCGTGTGCCCGGTGAGAGGGACATGGGTGCGCCCGCGACCCGCGGACTGGGACGCGGTGCCACCCATTACAGCACCCCCCCTTAGACCTCCACTCCTTTTTAGGCTGCAAGAACCTGCGGATGAGATCATGGTTCAAGATATTCTATTCTGGCTCCCAGGATCTTTCCTCGGGTCTGAAGCCCTTTCAATCCACGAGGAAGAAACGCCTCCCTCTGACAGTTTTCATGCCCAAGATGATGTCAGCAGAATTCGCTACCGGGGGAGGCGATACATTCTTCTGAGAGAACCGGTTCAGGACCAGAGGCTTAAGGAGGGAGACATGAAAAGAGTTTTGGATCTGGAGTGATGGAGATAAGCAGAGTTTGTACGTCACCGGGTTAAGCTGCCGGAGCACCTTGAAGGGTCCCAGAAAGCAAGGGCTCAACTTGTAACTGGGAATCTTCAGGCGCATGTACTTTGAGGAAAGAAAAAAACCTTGTCCACAGGGAGGAATGTCAGGGTAGGTCTTCTCCTTTTGTCTGCCTGAGACTTCATACGAGCTGAGGCCCGAAGTAGGGAACGTCGAGTCTCTTGCCAAATGGCCTTGATATCCCGAACTTGGTCATCGACAGCGGGCACCTCCGAATCTGTTGGCAGGGGGGGTGGGGGGGGCGTGGGTGGCGGCCATATACCAAAAAAAAAGGAGAGACGCCGGCTGCATCAGAGTCATGATGGTTGTAAGAGAACTCAGCCCAGTGGAGCAGCTCGGCCCAGTTGTCCTGACGTCCAGATACAAAATGACGCAAGTATTCTCCCAGAATCTGGTTAACTCTCTCCACCTGTCCATTGGACTGAGGGTGGTAGGCCGATGATAAGTCTAACTTGACTTGCAAACGGGAACACAGCGCATGCCAAAATCGGGATACGAATTGAACTCCCCGATCGGAGACGATGTGTGAAGGTAACCCATGTAGACAGAAAAAAATGCCGGAAGAAGTGACCGGCCAATTGTGACGGCAGCCCGGGAAGCGGCACAAAGTGGGACATCTTTGAGAACCGGTCCGTAACCACCCAGATGACAGAATTTCCTGATGAAACCGGTAGGTCCGTGATGAAATCCATGGCTATGTGTGTCCAAGGAGTTTCTGGAAAGGGCAGCGGAAGTAAGAGACCTGCGGGAATGTGGTGTGGGAACTTGTTTAGAGCACACGTGACACAGGAGAGGGTGAAGTCCTGGACGTCTTGTGCCAGAGTCGGCCACCAGTAGTGCCGAGAGATCAGAGCATAGAACTTCCGTACTCCGGGGAGACCAGCCAACAGGGATTTATGCCTCCACTCCAATATCCTTTTCCTGTATGCCGGCGGCACATAAGTCTTGCCTGTAGGAAAGTTTTGAAGATCTATGGGAGCCATGTGAACCAACCGTTCGGGAGAAATAATGTATTTTGACACAGGTTCTTCACCAACAACATCAGAGGCACGGGAGAGGGCGTCAGCCTTGACATTTTTCTCAGCAGGCCAAAAGTGAATGCGAAAGTCAAAGCGTGACAAAAAGAGGGACCACCTGGCTTGGCGAGGGTTTAGACACTGGGCCGTCTGAAGATACAGGAGAGTCTTGTGATCCGTAAAGATGTCAATTGGGTGACGAGCCCCCTCCAGCAGATGTCGCCATTCCTCCATGGCTAACTTGATGGCCAAGAGCTCCCGAATCCCAATGGCATAGTTCCGCTCCGCCGGCGAAAAGGTCCTGGAGAAAAACCCGCATGTGAGAGTGTTGCCTTTGGGGCTTTTCTGTGTGAGGACCGCCCCTGCCCCCACGGAAGAGGCATCCACCTCCAAGGAGAAAGGCTTCTCGGGATCTGGCCGGACCAAGACATGCGCCGAGGAGAAGGCAGTCTTTAGTTCGGTGAACGCCTTTTCAGCCTCCGGAGGCCAACATCTCGGGTTCGCGTTCTTCCTGGTGAGGGCCACAATGGGAGCCACCAGGGTGGAGAAGTAAGGAATGAATTGATGGTAATAGTTGGCGAATCCCAGGAAGCACTGTATCACCCGAAGGCCAAAAGGGCGGGGCCATTGCAGAACCACAGAGAGTTTAGCTGCATCCATCTGCAGACCCTTAGCAGAGACTATATATCCAAGGAAGGGTAAGCTTGTCTGATGGAATAAACATTTTTCCGGTTTAGCGTACAGATGGTTGTTGCGCAGACATCTCAGAACCTGGCACACCTGTGTCCGATGGGTCTGGAGGGCTGTGGAAAAGATCAGGATATCGTCCAGATACACTATGAGGCAGGTGTACAAGAGCTCCCTGAAGGCGTCATTGACGAACTCTTGAAAAATGGCCGGGGCGTTGCAAAGTCCAAAGGGCATTACAAGACATTAAAAATGCCCATCTCGAGTATTGAAAGCCGTTTTCCATTCGTCCCCCTTTCATATTCTGATGAGATTATAGGTCCCTCGCAAATCCAATTTGGAGAATACTTTGGCCTCCCGAAGTCGATTGAAGAGCTCAGAGATCAACGGAAGTGGGTGGCGATTCTTCACCGTGACCAATGCACGGGCGAAGAGAGCCGTCTTTCTTCTGCACAAAAAAGAACCCAGCTCCGGCCGAAGAGGAAGACTTGTGAATGAAGCCCTTCTGCAAATTTTCCTGTATATGCCGACATGGTCTGAGTCTTGGGCATGGACAATGGATAGACCCTTCCCCAAGGGGGGCTAGTGCCAGGGAGAAGGTCAATCGGGGAGTTGTAAGGCTGATGGAGCGGCAGCATCTCAGCCTGTTTCTCCGAAAACACGTCCCCGAAATCCTGGTACTCCGCTGGTAGGCCTGACAGAGGCTTGACGGTTAACCGCGGTGAAGTGGTAGTCATCGGGCGTGGTGCCACCAAACGGCGATCCTGGCACTCCGGTCCCCAACGCAGGACCTCTCCTGTCTTCTAGTCGAGCGTAGGGGCATGACGTTGCAGCCAGGGAAGCCCCAATAGGATCGCCGAGGAAGACTGAGGCAATACGTGGAAAGAGATCTTCTCCTTGTGCAGGATCCCTATGCGGAGGGACACCGGCTGGGTGATTAACTGAATGGGATCACTAAGGAGCTCTCCACTGACTGAGGAAATGACCAAAGGCTTTTCCAGGCGAAGTACAGGCAGGCGATAACGGGATACCAAAGAGGCATGGATAAAATTCCCGGCAGACCCTGAGTCCAGGAAGGCCTGCACCCAGAACGAGAGGCCAGCGTCAGAAGTAACCTCTACCAGAATCATCAAACGTGGACAGGAAGTGTTCCCATGGAACAGGCTGAGGACGCATCGGGCAACTGCTGCGAAAAGGTCCGGACTGGCACAGTAGAGACATATGTTCTCCACGCGATGGCGGGACAGCTCCTGCTCCGACAAGTGGGCCCGCTCCACCTGCATGGGTTCCTCACTAGAGGTTGGTGGAAGCGGCTGCAGCGACCTTTGGAACACTGGAGCCAGACGAGGTAGTCGGCGTTGACGCGCAGAATCTCGTTCTTGACGGAGCTCCTCCTGTCTTTCAGCGAAGCGCACATCTATGCGGGTGGCCAGGTGGATTAATTCACCTGGGGAAGATGGGAGGTCTCTTGCAGCATGAGCGTCCTTGTCCCTACTTGACACGCCCTTCTTGAAGGTAGCGCAAAGAGTGGCTTGTAATATAGAACTAGCCACTTATTTTAACTTAGTATCCTTTCTCTAGCATGGATATGGGAACTCTCAATCCCACCATAAGTCATATCACAAAATAGCAATCCGGCTACTCCATAAAACATAGATTTTTATTCTTTTTACCTTTAAAAGCATACATATACCCGCTCTCTTTGGCGTTTATGCAATCATGCGACATCTAGTTACGACATTTCGAGACAATGTTGCCTCTTTCTCAAGCTTGAGAAAGTGGCAACATTGTCTCGAAACGTCGTAACTAGACGTGCGCTCAGCCCGGTCTCCTGGCGTACCTCCAAGGAAACCCCGTCGGGATGAAGACCGAGATGGTCTGTGGACATTGCAACTGAACGGCAATCCGCCGCAACTAAAACTTAAGTATCCTACTATAAATGTCGCATGATTGCATAAACGCCAAAGAGAGCGGGTATATGTATGCTTTTAAAGGTAAAAAGAATAAAAATCTATGTTTTATGGAGTAGCCGGATTGCTATTTTGTGATATAGCGCAAAGAGTGGCATCATTCAGGGAAAGTTCCGAAGCCAGGGTCCGGAACTGTACCGCATAATCGCCCACGGAGGAGTCACCCTCGCATAGATTAAGAAGTGCCATCTCGGCTGATGATGCACGCGCTAGCTCAAAGGCGCTGCGGAACTCCTGGAGGAAGGCCTGCAGGTCCGTAGTCACTGGGTCATTCCGGTCCCAGAAGGGGGTCGCCCCAAGCCAGAGCCTTTCCAGATAGCAGGCTCACTACAAATGCGACCTTAGACCTTTCAGTGGGAAACTGATCGACCATCAGTTCCACATGCATCGAACACTGGGTAATGAAACCCCGGCAGAGCTTCGGGTCCCCATCGAATTTGGTGGGTAGAGGTAACCGCAGCTTAGGCCCCACAGTTGCCAACGGAACAGCTGGTGTAGAAGGTACCACCGGCGGAAATGGCGCCTGCTGCTGGGACGCCAAGAGTTGCTGCATCATGGCAGAAAGCTGGCCCAATTGCTGTGCCTGTTGAGCGATCTGTTGCGATTGCTGGGTGACAACGGTTGTAAGGTCCGCAATGCTAGGCAGGGGCACCTTGGCTGGATCCATGGCTGGATCTTACTGTAACGGCTGGGACAGTGGATCCTCTGGACCGCCGCAAGCGATGGTGAAAGCCACACCAGGGAGTGGAATCTAAGTAGGTCCCGGTTTTCACCAGAGCCCGCCGCAAAGCAGGATGGACTTGCTGCGGCGGGAATCTACCAGGTCGCTACCCCTGACATGACTTGCTTGCGGTGACAGCCGAGGTGTAGCGGGGTACAGAATCATGAGGCGTAGACGTAGTCAGGGACAGGCGGCAAGGTTCAGAGTCGAGAAACGTAGGCGGAGGTCAGGGACACGGCAGAGACCAGAACAATGATAACGCTTTCTCTAGGGCATGGAGGAAACAAAAATCCAGCAGGGAAGTGATGTGGATCCATTAACTATATAGGGTCAGCGCCCGGCAATTCACCAATTACCGGTGCACTGGCCTTTTAAATTTACATGAATGAGCGCACACGCGCGCTAGGGGGCGCGCATACGCATTGAGACCGGAAGGGAGAGAGAGCAGAACAGGAGCGTGGTCAGGTAAGTGGATGGGGCGGATGCGCCCGCGGCCAGTAGCACAGCCAGCGGCGCCACCCATCCCCGCCGGGCACCCGGAGAGAGGGACACGGGTGTGCCCGCGGACCGGGACGCGGTGCCTCCGGTTAAAATACATTTAAAATTTAATGTAGTCAAAATTACAATTTTTAACATCTGGACAAAAATCATCAGTGGGTTATTTAATGAAAAATTAGTTTTAGATTCTCTTAATTTTAAATGCATTTTACAGTACATATTTTTATATTTTTGTGATGTTACTGTATATATTTTTATATTAATTTTATATGATAATATTTTTTATTAAATTTAAATAATTTAATTTTATATAGTTTGATAATTATTAGAAATTACCTTTTATTATTGCACTGGTGTAAGTTGAGTAATATTGGTCATTTTTGCCCCTTACGTCAAATCTAGCTTCACTTCAACTCCTCACGCTCAGGCAGACCACATTGAAATAGGTCTGCCTGTCGGAGCAGTAATGCGCCTAGTTTTGCCAATCCACATTCATATATGTGTCTAATCTTTCGAATGTGGTGCAACACATCTCCATAACGCCCCCATAACACCCCCAGAACACACCCTTCATGTTAGGCACATTCGAAAGTGTTGAGTCTTACAAACAATGCGCCGTTCCTAAGGGCGGGTGAGGCGGGCGATTGCCCTGGGCGCCAGGTTAGCCCTGGACACTGCCCGGCCATTGTAAAACAGCTGTGTAGAGTCAAAGCCAGCAGTTGCATACACTTAGTGCAGTTGCCGGCAAAGGAAGGAGGCAGGACGGATCGCTCCCCTCCTGCCTCCTCCTCTGTATGTATCAGCGCTCAGTGAGCGCGCTGATACATACACAGCAGCGTTGCAGGGGGCCCATGGCTTTCACCACGTCACCTGCGACACTGAGTCTCAGCTCACGTCCCAGGAGACCCCGGGACCTGAGTGTAAGTGGCATGATGACGTCACGCCGCTTACACTGAATGCCGGCTCCGGAGAGGGACGCGCTACAGGGATCCTGAAAAGGTAAGTTTTTATTATTTTATTATTCTTAACTACAGGGGGCAAATCGCATGGCTACAAGGGCAACTGGCGACCGGGGGCAACTGGCAACAGAGGACAACTGACTACAAGGGGGCAGCTGGCTACAGGGGGCAACTGGCTACAGGGGCAACTGACTACAGGGGGCAACTGGCTACAGGAGACACTGGCTACAGGGCACTGGCTACAGAGGGGCACTGGCTACAAGGGGGCAACTGGACTCAGGGGGCACTGGCTACAGGGGCAACTGGCTACAAGGAGGCAGCTGGCTACCGGGGACAACTGGCTACAGGGGGCAGCTGGCTACAGGGGGCAGCTGGCTACAAGGGGCAGCTGGCTACAGGGGCAACTATCATGGCTGCTGGGGCTATTATCTGGTTACAGGGGGTATTACATGGCTACAGGGGCAACTATCATGGCTGCAGGGGCAACTATCTGGCTCAGGGCAACTATCATGGTGTGGGGTATGTCTGATTCGAGGGGGGTGATACTGGCTACAGGGGGCGCTATTGGTGAAGCACTGTGTTGCATTGTGGCGTATTATATTACGGGGGGGGGGGGGGGGGGAATTTCCTCACCTCGCCCTGAGTGCAATTGTGCCTAGGAACGGCCCTGAATACGCCTTACACATACATTAGACATCATAGCTGGCTCAGTTAGGTGAATTGTATGCCAGAAAAAGGGTGAAAAATCCTTTCATACATGTCGCCCAAAAAGCTCATAAAGAAATTAAATCTAGTGCATAGTCACTGAAATCTAAAATGTTAATCAAATATTTAAAGTACGCCTGCTTTGGCTTGCCCCACAGTTATCATAAGAGACAATGTTGCAGATTACCCCTATATTGCAAACTGTCAGATGTGGGCAAGTCATGCATAGTGTGATTACCACAAGTTATACATATGCAGCATGTGCTTGGAATATTTTTAAATCCATCTTTATGCCACAAAACTGTCTATAGCACTTGTTAGAAATGTTCCCTCGTGTATTTACAGTGCTTTAAAAATCTAAAACATGCATCTTTCATATCATTGTTCATACTTGAACTTAGTCTACTTTTTGTTGCACAGCCTCCAGTGTCTAAAATATTATAATTTTGATATTAACAGACAGTACAAAAACTCACTTGAATTCATGACAGGTAAACTACTCAACCATGAAAAGAAGCAATTTTATCTTTATACTCTGAATGTTACCACAAAGTGCCAATTGTTATATCATGACTACTTTGAGGTGGAAATACAGAGCACAGTTTTATTCAGAGGACATTGTGATTTTTATAACATAATCAATCTTATTTCGAAATCAGAAAAAGTAATCAAATGTTGAAATTGCTCCAGAAAAGGAATAACATCACAAACACATCTAAAGTAGAGGAAGAGAACTGTGATGATTATTGTTCTGTAAAATGTGCATATTTTCATATTTGGTCATAAAAATGTTAATGTAAATGGGTGAGTTGATTGAATCCATCACGGTTCATATCAGATGCATATAGTGTTGTTTTAGATATAAAACCATTTTATGCATTCCGATTTCAACTACACAGTTCTGAGAATCATATACTTGGAAATTAGATGTGTCACTATTTACCCAAATTTGTAAATCAATGAATTTCCATGTTTTTTTCATGCAGCATGACATTGTAAAGTGAAACATTTTTATTTATTTTTTTACCATTTAAAAAGTTTTCTACCCTGTTTTTTTCATGATTACTTTAAAACCAAAACTTTTAAAGCAGAACACAAAAGAAAGATTCTGCTGTTGGAAAGGGGTGACATGTCTTTAGATACTAAATTGCTCAAACTTTTGTAAAGGCATGAATTTTCTCTTCCATTACCTTTGATATAAAGGGTCAAGGTGTATGCAGTGTAGGCCTGATTAATCCCTGTTATCTAGCCAAATCATCCATTATATTATATTTATGGTGCTTAGTTGTGGATCACTATTTTCCTGCTATCAAAATTAACTTGAGTCTGTTATAAAAGCATCCAAATATATTGATATAGGGGAACGTGTATGAAAACTGACTAGGTCTAAGATTTTCTTTTTTGCCCATGGCAACCAATCAGAGCTCCCCGTAATGGTCCAGTCCAGTTTCAAATGCTTAATTAAAGAGGGATTGTCAGCAATCCTGACATACTTATTTTAATAAATACTTGTGCTCCGCATGAAATAATCATTCTAGAGAACCTTTTCTTTTAACTATGTTGTTTTGTTTTTTTTTTTGTTATCACTTTAAGAAATGGATTACTAAATAGTAAACTGAGTGTTATCTTTCTAATTTTCAAGGGTTATGTCCACATCGCCCCACACACCCTATTAGCATAATCTTTAGAAATCCTTTAAGTGAAGTTAATGCTGTAGTTAAGTCTTTTAGGGCATTAACTCAACATGTTTAACCATCCTTCTTCCAATACCCCACTTGACTTGAAATTAGCTGTTGAGATTTCTTACACAGGCATCAGCTTTCAGACATTTAGGGGGACATGTATGAACGGGGTATTAGCGCAAATCCTCCTGTACGCCATTATCAGGCGCACTACAGAGCGCAAGTGGCACTTAGTAATGCGCCTGATTTCGGGGGCTTGCGGGAGACGGGGCGCATTAGAACCATATGAAGCTATAGATGGCAATTCTAGGTGCATTACTGCTGGAACAGGTATATCACTTTCAAAGTGGTTTACCTGAGCCAGAAATGTTGTGTTAGCGCTAGAATGCGCCTGACTTATGACCCGCTGTAGAACGGATTCATAAATCTGGCGCATTCTAGGCTATGATTATGCGCATTCATAGATGTGGCCCTTAGTCTTTCCCACAAGAACCTGTTCGAGAGAGTGTAGAATGTACCATATAGAAGGGCTTCACATTTTTGAGAATTTACCTCTGTGTACAGTCTCGGCAATCAATCTAAATCTGATTTGTGATTGACTAACTTACTTACCAGTTGACTTACCAGTTGTCTTTTGGTGGTGTTAATAAGAGGTGGAGAAGCCGGTAATTGAGGGGGTGGTGTCCATAATCCCTATGCAGCCTTTCTAGTGCTTGTACAGGAAAACAGCTGAGACAACAGGGCAGTTGACCAGGTGAGGGTGCAAAAAAAAATATTACAGTACAGTTACATCTTACTTCTGACAATGACATGTTCTCTAATTGGAGTTGTTAACTTTCCCTTTTCTCTCCTTCTGGCGCAGACATTAATAACAACTTCTTCCAGTCACGAGCCATCTCTGCTCATTTTCTCACACAAGAATCTTCAACTCCTCACTTCTCCAACAATCTCCTTACCTTCTTCCACTTCTATATAAATTCTACATCCATGAAGACCTAAATGGGAATTATTTCCTCCTTGGTGCGTCAAACAGTAATAGTGCAGTCTTTTTGTACCTTACACAGTAATAATACCCCCGAATAGTAATAAAGTTATAGTTACATATAGTATAGTTATATAAAGGGACACTTTTTTGTACCCACACACAGTTAAAGGGCCTTCTTTTGTATCTGTAGTTGTATTCTACTCTTGTGCATCTATATGTTAAGTAGGCACTAAGGCTTACCATTAGGCAGACAGATAAGTAGGAAGGTTGATTCCACCATATCGCTGGGTACTTGACTATTCTCATCAAACTGCCTGCTTCCAGACACTGACACTGCTTCTTCTGAGCTCTCCAAGCCCATAAAATTGAAAAGCAGCACTGGTTCGACGACATGCAGCAGATCTTTCTGAAATCAAAGAACTGTTGCTGGCTTAAGGAAGGGTTGGGAGGTGTGACAATTTAATTGCCAACCATTTCTTTACGATTACAGTAGATATTTTCCTTGTAACTGACAACACTCCTGATCCACGCTGGAATGTTCATTTTGGGGTGTGCTCTGCATTAGTGTTGAGCGATTATTATCGACAAAGTTGAAATCGGCACAGTTTTTATGTTGATCGAAATTTTTAGATCATGCGATAATTTAGGTTAAAATCTGTGCATCATCTATTAAGATCGCGCCATTTTCGGTGCTTCCTGTCATTTTGGCGGCCAGCAAATCAGCTTACAGAATAGAGCAGGGGTAGATGTGTGTGCGACGTCATGACTGGGATGTGTATGGTTGCGATTGGCTGGAAAAATCACATGACCTCGTTTTACATAGAACAGCGTTTCCTGTTCAGCCTCAGTGTCTCTCAGCATCTCAGAGCAGAAGGACGTGTGCTCTGCTTGTGTCCAAACAGCTCAGCGAAATTATTCTATTTCTTCACAGAGAAACCTCTACTATTAGCTGTGATCCTTACAATTTAGTTAGATTAGAGATTGGAAGATTTTATGTAGTTAGGTAGAGAATTTTAAAGCAGCATTTACCGCTGTAAAGTCACGGGGGGGAAAGGGGAGGGGCCCCCGCGGGCGAACACAGACAAGCTCTATAAAGAATACTGGATAAGTTCACCAAGACTTAGTGTAGACATTGCACTGCAATAGCTTTATTATTAACAGTTTTCTATTGAAATATTTCCTGGATATTGGGCAGCCTGAACTTATAGGATACACATCTTTTCTAGTAACTGCAGGTCTCTTTGTTAGGTGCAAAACTCCACTTTTATTATCAGTATACATTTCAGATAGGTGTTCGTTTTCAATTTTGCCCATTCCAGCTTTGTTGATATAGCCACCTTGCAGTTAAATTAGAATCCAGCAATTTTGTAGTCAGCACAGGTTGATAGGTGCCAAAAATACCTTTTATTATCCGAATACATTACAGATACGTGTTTTTTCACTTTTGCGCACTACAGCTTTGTTCATTGAGGCACCTTGCACTTAAATGTGAATACAGCAATTTTGTAGTCACCACAGGTGAATTGAAAGGTGCCAAAAATACCTTTTATTATCCGAATACATTTCAGATACGTGTTTTTTTCACTTTTGGTCATTTTGCTGTGACATGCAGCTATACTACAGGTCCTATTATAAAAAAAATGTTGTTTTTAACAGACATTTGTTCTTCACAATTGTCCAAAGTGGCTCAAGGGTCATGCTTTGAATTTTTGGGGGCATTTTGCTGTGACATGCAGCTATACTACAGGTCCTATTATAAAAAAAAAGCTCTATAAAGAATACTGGATAAGTTCACCAAGACTTAGGGGTAACATTGCAATGCAATATTTATTTTTTAAAAATTTTTTTATGAAAATTTCCGGGTATTGGGCAGCCTGAACTTATATTAGGATACACTCTTTTTTAGTAACTGCAGGTCTCTTGTTAAAAAAAAAAAGCTCTATAAAGATACTGATCAAGTTCACAGATTAGTGTAGATCATTGCACTGCAATAGCTTTATTAACAGTTTTTCTATTGAAATATCCTGGATATTGGCACCTGAAACTTATATAGGAATCACACATTTTGTAGTCACTGCAGGTGACTTTGTTAGGTGCAAAATCACTTTTATTATCAGTATACATAACAGATAGTGTTTCTTTTCAATTTTGCCCATTCCACTTTGTTGATATATCCACCTTGCACCTAAATTAGAATCCAGCAATTTTATAGTCACCACAGGTGAATTGAAAGGTGCCCAAAATATCTTGTATTATACGAATACATAACAGATACGTGTTTTTTGACTTTGGCGCACTACAGCTTTGTTCATTGAGGCAGCTTGCACTTAAATCTGAATACAGCAATTTTATAGTCACCACAGGTGAATTGATAGGTGCCAAAAATACCTTGTATTATCCGAATACATTTCAGATACGTGTTTTTTCACTTTGGCGCAGGCCAGCTTTGTTGATAGATCTACTTTGCAGTTAAATTTGAATCCAGCAATTTTGTAGTCACCACAGGTGAATTGATAGGTGCCAAAAATACCTTTTATTATCCGAATACATTTCAGATACGTGTTTTTTTCACTTTGGCGCAGGCCAGCTTTGTTGATAGATCTACTTTGCAGTTAAATTTGAATCCAGCAATTTTGTTTTGATTTGAGGGATTTGAGAATAGCTGTGATTTGCCGTCTTTTAATAAGAGACTTTCCAAAACTCTTCCATACCTTCTCAAATTTTTATATTTCTGAACATGGAGGAAAATTCAGGTGGTAAGCGAGCAAAGAGGGGGGGTAGGACATGAAGGTAGAGGTATGAGAGAAGGTGCTCCTTCCAGTGCTGGCGACAACACGCATGCCAGCAGATCGTCAGTTGCAGGACTGTCAGGCCTGTCATCGCTGGGTCAGGGCTCTGTGAATCTCAGTAACGAACAGCGTCGCCAATCTGTCCTTCAGTGGTTAATGCAACCTGCATCCAGCACAATTGTCATGTTTTGAAATATTGGGGGCATTTTGCTGTGAAATGCAGCTAGATTACAGGTCCTATTGTAAAAAATGTGTTTTCTAACAGACATTTGTTCTTCACAATGGTCAAGAGTGGCTCAAGGGTGATGGTGCTGTCAGAAACAGGAATAGGTAGGACACTGTTAATGGACACATATTGCAAAATGACTTGTTTTTTGCAAGATCTTTAACATAGCTATCAATCCCTGTATTGAGACAACCCATTTAATACAATTAAAAAAAGAGAAACAAAGACATGTTGGGATTCCATCATATTTTAAAAATGTGTTTTCTAGAATTAAACTACTAAAAAACTTGCATGTACAAAATAGCTGGTAAAAAAATTCCTCTGAATTGTACAAGGGAGGTACAGGAAAACTTGACCAGATGTAGGTTATTCAGAGGACATGGAGTATGGAGCACGGACAGAGAACAAAGCACAGAGAGAATTTCCTCCAGCACGTTGAGTAAAATAAGAAAAAGAATGCCAAGAAAAAGGGCACCTGGGTGGAACAGGAGCGTTAACCACCAGTATTTCCAAGTGAAGCTCAATTGGTCCACACTCATATGGAGGGGCAAGCGCTACCCAGGAAGGGACAGAATATGTCCAGTGAAACTAAAATGGTGGTTGAAAGACTCCTTTTCCCGGCACTTTTTAATCTGTGGGTCAGACAGGTTTAATGGTCATTCTGCGGTACAGGACAGATATAGTTAATGTCCAGTTCACTAAAATGGTGGTTGAAAGACTCCTTTCTCCGGCACTTTTTATTCTGGGTCATGCAGGTTTGGGGCTCATCTGCGGCCCAGGACAGTATAGTCAATGTCCAGTGAAACTAAAATGGTGGTTGAAAGACTCCTTTTCCCGGCACTTTTGTAATCTGGGGTCATGCAGGTTTGGGGCTCATGCTGTGGCCCAGGACATGTATAGTCAATGTCCAGTTCAACTAAAATGGTGGTTGAAAGACTCCTTTTTCTGGCACTTTTTAATCTGGGGGTCATGCAGGTTTGGGGCTCATGCTGCGTTCCAGGACAGGAATATTCAATGTCTAGTTCAAGTAAGATGATGGTTCAAATCATACTGCCTTCTGGCACTTTTTAATTTGTGGGTGATGCAGGTTTAAGGGTCATGCTGTGGTACAAGACAGGGATAATGAATGGCGTGTGATTTTTTTTCTGTGACTTTTATAACCTAAGTGTGTTGCCTAAGATGTAGCACGTATCCATTTGACTGTTGTGGATGTTAATTCCAGCTTCTCCAGCCCTGTTTGGGTGTAAGAATGAAGGTGTTGTTGCTCTCCCATAGACTTTAATGGTCATCGCTCATAATCGACCACTCACTATCGACTATCTTGTCGATGATGGTCGACTATCGACCATCGACCGATGTCGATGGTCAACGTAATCACTCAACACTACTCTGCATAAATCCTGCACCCTTAGCCTACTAATTTACAGGAGTCTCCTGGAAGAAATAGGAGGGTTGTCAAATTGATACAAACTGATACAAAGTCCTCTATGGGGACAAGTAAAAAAAATTGAAAAAGTACAAAAAAAAGTAAATTAAAAAAAGGAAAACAAAAACACAAGAAATGAAATAAAAACACGTAATCCACCCTTTTACCCTTTACAAATGACAATTGCCCTGAAAAAGATCAAAATAAAGTGCGCATATTTGTTATAACCACATGCATAACGACCTACTCTATAAAAATTTCATGTTGTTTAACTTGTATGGTAAACGCCGTAAAAAAAACAACAAAAAAGTCACAGAATTGCAATATAAAATGGAATAAAAAGAGATAAATAAGTTGTATAAATGCCAAATTGGTACCAATGAAACAGTCAGTTAATCCCACAAAAAAGCCCTTACACAGCTCTGTATACAAAAAATAAAAAAAGTGATGGCTATCAGAAGATAGCGATGCATAAATATTGTTTTACACAATAAACAAACTTATTTTAAAGCACTTCACCATAAAAAAAACTATATAACTTGGGTATTGCCGTAACTGTATCGACCCAAAGAGTAAAACTAACCTCTACGTATACTGCACGGTGAGTGCTGTTAAAAATAAAAATTAAAAAACACTACTAGAATTACAGTATTTTCTTCACCATGGCTTCCAGAAAACGGATTTAAAAGTGATCAATAAGTCTTGTCCTCCCAAAAATGATACCAATAAAAATAACATTTCATTCCACAAAAAATAAGTCCTTACACATCTCCGTACACAAAAAAAAAATAAAAAAGGTTATGGCTCTCAGACTATGGCAATGCAAAAATGTGTTTTTCAATAAGAAATGGCAGAACTGTACTCTCCCATTCCACCATTTTCATGGTCCAATGCTAAAAGAACTGTGGAACATGTGTGAGCCCAAAATGTTGAATCCAAAATGGTGTGACTTCTGCAAGGTTTCACCTGTTCTGGTACCTTGTAGACTTTACAAATGCGACATGGCACCCACCAAAATCTGCATTCCAAAAGCCAAAGACTACTTCCTCCCTTGTATACCCTGTCATGCACCCAAACAGCAGTTTAAAAAACATATAGTTTATTGTCGAACTTGAAAGAAATTGCATAACGAATTTTGGGGTGCTTTTTTACTAGGATTCCTTGCAAAATTAAACATTTTCATCTAAAATTGCAGATTGTTGGAAAAAAAATCATTTTCACAGCCTTACGCTATAAAAATCATGAAAACTTGTGGGGTTGATACTGCACCCTAGGATATATTCCTTAAGGGGGGTAGTATCCAATACAGGGTCTTTTTAGGGGTGTTTATTAAGTTTTAGTACCTGAGGGTGTCTTCAAACCTGGAATGGGGCCTAAAGAAAATCGGAATGAAGATGAGACCCCCAAAGCCCAGAAGGTACTCCTCCTATTCTGAGGCTTGTGGTTGAGCCAAATAGCGCCCTTGGGACACATGGGATATCTCTAAAAGTGACAGAACTGGGGAAATTGATGTTAAGTTGCATTTTCCTGTTTTCATCTACTGTGTTCCAGTGAATAATGGATAAAAATTGAAAATCTGCAAAAAAGTTAAGTCTTTTAATTTCACCTCCACTTTGCTTACATTTTTATGAAACACCTCATGGGCTAAAAAACTCCCTAAATGCTGTTTTGAGTACTTTAAGGGGTGAGTTTTTTTTAGATAGAGTCATTTAGGGGGTTATCTAACATGCAGGCCTCTTAAACTCATTTCAGAACTGGACTGGTCCCTAAAAACATCTATGTTGCAAATTTTCTTGAAAATGTGAAAAATTATTGCAAAATTTCTAAGCCCCCTAATTTTGTAAAATAAATAAAGACATTTAAAATATGATTTCAACCTACAGTAGATGGTAGATCTATGGTAGATGCTAGTTATAAAGTATTTTGACTAAAATTGTCTTACATGCAGAAATTTTTGAACTTTAAAAATGGCACATGTTTAAAAATTTACACAATATTTTTTATATTTTTCACCAATAAACAAGGATTGTATGGATCAAAATTATTTACTAACTGATTATTAACTTAAAGCACAATATGTCAAGAGAAAACATTCTATGAATCACATGGATAGGTAAAAGTATCACAAAGTTATTTCCACATGAAGTGACACAAGTCATATTTCAAAAATATGACTGTCAGGGCGGTCAAAACTGGTTGTGGTGGTAAAGGGGTTAATAAATCCATAAAAATGGTTAGAAGCAGGAAAAAAACAATGTGGATCAACAATGATGTAAAGGAGACAATAAATAATAAAAATAAAGCATTTAAGCTATTTCAACAGAAGGGTAGTGAAAAATCACTAAAAAGCTAAAATTAAGTATGTAAAAAAATTATAAAGAAGGCAAAACTGGAGACAGAAAGGCATATTGCTAAAGAGAGCAAAACAAAACAAACACCCCAACATTTTTTTTCAACTATTTAAGTAGTAAAAAGATTAAAACTGAAAATGTTGGCCATTTGAAACGTAATGAGGGAGATATTGAAGGGTGATGAAGAAAAAGCAAATCTATTAAAATATTTTTCTCCACTGTATTTACTAAGGAAAGTTACCCTCCTGCAGATGGGCAGAGGGATGAGGCAAACTCCACCTTGAATGTTTCTTGTCTAATCCAGGAAGAAGTCCAGCTCCACCTTAAGAAGATTAAAATAGACAAATCACCAGGTCCTGATGATATACAACCCTAAGTGACCTAAGGGAATTAAGTAGTGTGATATACAGGCCCCTATTTTTAATATTTATAGATTGTATAATAACTGGGTATTTCCCAAAGGATTGGCACATAGCTAGTGTAGTGCCAGTATTCAAAATGAGTTCAAAAACTGATCCTGGAAACTATGGGCCGGAAAGTTTACCCTCTGTTGTAGGCAAATTGTTGCAAGGTTTCGAGAGATGCTATCCTGGAGTATCTAAATGCAAATAAATGTGTAATGCAGTTCCAGCATGGTTTATCATCGGACTTGTCAAACTAATCTCATCAACTTCTATGAGAAGGTTAGTTCTAGACAGGAACGCGGTGAGGCATTGGATGTCATGTATCTGTCTTTTTCTAAAGCATTTTATACTGTGCCACATAATAGGTTAGCAATTATTCTGAGAATGCTTGGAGTGGTGGAAAATGTTTAGAATTTGGTAAGTTACTGGCTCAGTGATAGAAAACAAAGGGTGGTGATTAATGGTAGATTCTTGGACTGGATCCCTGTTACTAGTGGGGTACCACAGTGGTCAGTATTGGGCTCTATTCTCTTTAATATATTTATTAATGACCTTACACATGGATTGCACAGTATTTCAACCTTTGCAGATGATACTAAGCTCTGTAAAGTAATCAACATAATAGAGGACAATGTTTTATTACAAAGGGATTTGGATAAGTTAGAGTCCTGGGCAGAGTAGTAACAGGTGGCCCCATAGACATTCATTATTCTTGGCGCGTATACGCAGTGAATAATTGACATGTCACTTCTCTCCCCTCTCGCAGTATTGTGGGAGCATGAAGAGGAGACGTAATCCATAGTTCTCTATGAGAACTGGGGATTACCGTAATGACTGGGACGTATCTCGCCCCGTATTTAGCGCAGTACAGTGCGAAATACAGGCCGAGATATGTCCCATTTTAAGCCGTGTGAACATAGCCTTAGGGTTAATTAGTTTAGAGAGAAGATGGCTTTGGGTGACATATACAAATATGTATAAATATATCAAGAGTCAATATGCAGGTCTCTCCGAAGATATTTTTATAACCAGGATTGTATCTAAAACCAGGGGGCAACCTCTAAGTCTAGAGGAAAGGAGGTATCTACATAGACATAGAAAGGGATTCTTTACTGTAAGAGAGGTGAGATTGTTGAATTGCCTGCCAGAGGAACTTGTCATGGTGAATTCACTAACAGAGATCATTATTGCCTGGAGTGTAATAATGTAACAATTACTAGAGTTATAGTGACTAGGATTCTGGAGAAGGGGCGTTGATCCAGAGATTTATTCTGATTGCCAGATTTGAGTTGGGAAGGATTTTTTTCCCTAAAATGAGGGCAATTGGCTTTTACCTTATGGGGATTTTTGTCTTCCTCTGGATCAACACTATAGTAAAACAGGTTGAACTGGATGGATATCAGTCTTTTTTTGGCTTTCTAAACTATGTAATTATATAAGATATCTCCAACCTTACCTTTACTCATATATTGCTAATAACTTTAATAATATCTTCAATTTTTCATGATACAAATGCTATACAACATAACAACATTATAGAAAAAACATGTTACAGGCTGCCAATCACATCACAATCACTGGGTGGCCACACATAGACATATATGGCAATTACACCTCCTTATAGAGAATTACAAAATATTTTTTTTAAACTATGAGGTCACTCATTTGAGTATATGACAAGAGGAAAGGTAGGTCACATCCGTACATGTGCCTTTAAATTTTAAAGCAGTATCCTCTCTAATATATGGCATCAGAACCGAGGTTCACAAAAACCGTTTGTTGTAAAGATTTTAGTGCAGTTTACATGGTACTATATTCCAGGCACTATTGTAATACTTAATCATAGTTCTATAGGTGTTTAATAACCAAGGTAGAAAGGTGTGAATGCAAAAAAACAGTGGCGGAACTACCACCGTAGCAGTCGTAGTGACTGCTACGGGCCCGCCGCCACGAAGGACCTGGCTGGAGCATCTTGCCTCAGAATTCCTGAGCCCTCTGTTCTGAGCATTAAAAAGCAGGTCCCAGGGATCAAGGGCAATTGCGCGGTCTACACTGACAAGCTAAAGGGTAACAATCTTTTGAACTTTTGACTTTCAGGCTCTATATCTCACCATCCACTACAGCTTTGAATGTGAGACTACCATTAATTTATAGACAATCATCTTGGCTATCTCATACATAAATTTTACTTGCAGCTACTTAGGATATGCTTAGTTATGCAGATTCTTGTCATGTAACTGCATTGTTACTGTTTTGCTCCTAAAACTCTAAATTTTTATTTTTACTATTTTGTTGGTATTTCTTCAAATCCAACTTTGCTTTTCTGGGCATGATCTTGATCAGATTCAAGCATATCTCAATGGATTCCAACTGATTCCAAGTCTCTTCTACATGTTTGCAATGTTGGTGCATATCAACTCACTTTAGTACAAACACAGCTTTTTCTTCAACTGTACCCACAAGTGTTCGATTGAGTTAAGGTCTGGGAACTGTGGGGACCAATCCAGCAACTCTACTTAATTTCTTTGCCAATCTCAATGTATGCTTCAGGTTGTTGTCCCACGGAAACACTATGTCATCCTTTTCATACCCATAGTACTGGAATGTATGAAGTACTGTAACTCATCTTGTAGGATACTGATATATAGCTCAATATTGAGACCACCACTGATCAAGTATCCAATGCCTTTAGCTGTGAAACAACCCTATATCATCAGGCTTACTCCACCAAACTTGACAATTCCTTCAATTTCTTTATCTGTGAACACTTTTCCCTTGATTCTTTCAGACCTGTTTGCACCTATCAGAGGCCAATCTATTGCATTTTGTCTCACCGGACTGGAAATAACCCATTTCCAGTCTTCTAGTGTTAACTTTTTGTACTTTTTTATATTGATATTGAAGTTAAGGCTTCTTCATCTTTTTTTTGGCCACCATTCCACAATCACAATGAATATGACCCAACTCCACTATCAAGTTTGTTGTCCCAGAACAGATAGACCTTGTCGACTGATTTGTATTTGTCGACTGATATTTTGCTTGGACATCTACCTCTTGGCTTTTGAATGCATGGACAGACTTCATTTCGTATTCTTCCAACTGTTATGGCACTCACATGATGTAGTTTGACAATTTTCCTTCCCCACAGACCGCTATCGATAAGCTGAATGATGTTGTTTCACTCTTTTTGGGAAATTTTCTTCATTGCTGCTCCTTGATTCGAACCAATGACCTTTCCCTTGGGAATCAACCTGAAAACACACTGAGCTATTAGGAAACATGAGAACAGGTTGCAATTTGTGGTATACAAGAAGAAAAAGATTGTTCAACCACCAGAAGAAGAACACTAGCAATGTAGTTACATGACAGGAATCTGCATAACTAAGCATATGCTAAATAGTTGCGTAACGCTGGACTTGGGGATCCACTGGACCCCCGCAAGTGATGGTGAGAGCCACGCTAGGGAGCGGAATCTAAGTGGGACCCGGTCTTCACCAAAGCCCATCACAAAGCGGGATGGTCTTGCTGCGGTGGGTTTCCACCAGGTCGCTACCCCTGATGTGGTCGACTTGCGGCGGAAGCTGAGGTGCGGCCAGGCACAGGCAAACGGGAAGGCAGTAGTTGTACACAGACGGGAAGAATAGCACTGAATCTCCACATTAGCAGAAAAGACCAGGATGTCATCAAGGTAGACCACGACACAGGTATGTAGTAGGTCTCTGAAAATGTCTTTCACGAACTCATGAAAGACTGTAGGGGCGTTACATAGGCCGAAGTGCATGACCAAATATTCGAAGTGGCCGTCCCGGGTGTTAAAGGCCTTCTTCCATTCATCCCCTTCTCGGATGCGAATAAGATTGTAAGCGCCCCGCAAGTCCAGCTTGGAAAATATTTTCGAACCCCAGAACCGGTCAAACATTTCTGTGATTAATGGCAGTGGGTATCGGTTCTTAACCGTAATTTTATTAAGGCCCCGGTAGTCAATGCAGGGAGGCAGGGACCCGTTCTTCTTTTCCACAAAGAAGAACCCCGCGCCCACCGGAGAAGAGGACTTACAGATAAATCCCTTCTGGAGGTTCTCCTGAATACAGGCCGACATGGCCTGGGTTTCAGGTCCTGACAGAGGATAAACCCAGCCCCAAGGGGGTGTGGTACCAGGTAATAACTCAATAGGACAGTCGTACGGCCGGTGAGGAGGCAGGGTCTCAGCTTGTTTTTCGGAAAAAACATCGTCGAAGTCCCGGTATTCTGCAGGCAGGCCAGGCAAGGATTTGTGGGGCGCCAGCGGAACGGGAGGCACCGGGCAAGGTGCTACCAGACAGCGATCCTGACAATCTGGGCCCCAGCAAGTGACTTCTCCCGTCCTCCAATCAAGCGTAGGGGCATGGCGTTGCAGCCAAGGTAACCCCAAAAGAATCGCCGAAGAAGACCGGGGAAGCACATAAAACTCGATCCTCTCCTTATGCAGGGCTCCCACCTGGAGCGGTACTGGCCGAGTAGCATACAAGATGGAATCACTGAGGAGCTCTCCATTACTGATGCGATAACCAGCGGTTTCTCCAGACGTACTACTGGGAGATGATATTAATCCACCAGAGAGTTATGGATGAAGTTCCCGGCTGAGCCTGAATCCAGGAAAGCTGAGGCCTGAAACTAGAGTCCCGTGTCCGTCACGATCTCACGGGCATGGACAGGTGTGGAGAGGGGGAACACACACCTAGGGACGCCTCTCCCACGTAACATAGGTGCGAGAGTTTTCTGAATGTTTGGGACATTCTGGCCAGTTTCTGCGGAAGTGTTCGGGACTCACGCAATACAGGCAGAAATTCCCCTCCCAGCGTCGACCTGCATGGGCTCCACATTTGCAGAGCACTGAGGAGACAGCGAGAACTGCTGGGCCATCGGAACCTGGCAAGGGAGCCGACGGGACCAGGCGGCGGTGAGGTCTTGATGGAGCTCTTCTTCCCTTTCGGCAAAACGAATGTCGATGCGAGTGGCTAGGTGCATGAGTTCAGAGAGAGAGGACGGAAGATCCCTCGCGGCCAACGCATCCTTTACGCTCCACTACAGACCCTTCTTGAAAGTAGCACACAGTGCGGCCTCATTTCAGGACAGGGTACAAAACTGGATGGGGTAATCCCCAATGGTTGAGTCCCCTTGGCACAGGTTGAGGAGCGTGGTTTCTGTGGAGGAGGCGCGGGCAGGTTCCTCCGCGAGGAAGCTCTGCAGATCCGTCATCAATGGATCATTTCTATCCCAGAGGGGCGTAGCCCATGTCAATACTTTCCCGGAGAGCAGGCTAATGACAAACGCCACTTTAGATCTTTCGGTCGAGAACTGGTCGTCCATCAGCTCCACATGCATAGTGGGTAACGAACCCCCTGCAGAGTTTCGGGTCTCCTTCGTACTTTGGAGCTTGGGACCCACCGGTCAAGGGAGCCACTGACGGAGGAGGAACCGTAGGAGGTGGCGGAGGCTGCTGTTGGGAGGAGATGAACTGCTGCATCATAGCCGTCAATTGATTCAGCTGTTGTGCTTGTTGAATCAGTTACCGAGATTGCTGCCCCACGATGGTAGTAAGGTCCACAACACTAGGCAACAGCACCTTGGTGGGATCCATGGCTGGATCCTACTGTAATGCTGGACTTGTGGATCCACTGAACCAGAGCGGAATCTAAGTGGGACCCGGTCTTCACCAGAGCCCACCACAAAGCGGGATGGTCTTGCTGCGGCCGGTTTCCACCAGGTCACTTCCCTGACATGGTCGACTTGCAGTGGCAGCTGAGGTGCGACCAGGCACAGGCAGACCGGAAGGCAGTAATCGTAGACGGACGGGAAGAGTAGCACTGACTCGGGCTTGGCACAAGGACAGAGGAATATGGACAGGCTAGGTACGTAGCAGAACATGCTAGCTTGGAGCTGGGGAACAACAAGGATCCAGCAGGGACTCAGCAGAAGTAATCCCTTTAAATAGGGTCAGCAGCCGGCAATGACCAATTGCCGGCGCGCTGGCCCTTTAAATCAGGAGAAGCTGGCGTGTTCTCTAGTGTTGGGAGCGCGCGCAGCGGCCAGCAGAGGGACGTGGAAGCAATTGAGCGTGGCGGGGTGAGTATATGTGCACCAGCGGGACCAGGTCAGGAGGACGCCTGCGGGTCACGACTGTGCCCACAGCCCGAGTAGCGGGCTGCACCGCAATTCGTGACAAGTTGCAAGCCAAATTGATGCATGAGATAGCCAAAATGATTTTCTATAAAATAATAGTAGTCTCACGTTCAAAGCTGTAGTGGATTGCGAGACATGGATCCTAAAAGTCAAAACTTCAAAACATTATAACCCTTTGGCTCATCAGTGTAATTAACTGTTTGCACTTGTAATTAACTGTTTCCATGCCTTAGCCTAGTAGGTCCAAGGCCTTAGGCTTAAGACCAACCTGGCATCAGCCATGAATACTGACTTAGGCGATACAATAATGTCACATCATCGCTCCGCCTTCGTCAGGTTTCACTTAGAAAAGCCAGCCTGCAGCCAGCTGGGGCTTATCTACCTATCTACCTGGGGCCTACCTACTGCTTACCTACATAACTGGAGCCGAATTACCTACATAGGGCCTATTTACCCACCTAATTGAGGCCTACATACCGCCGACCTAGCTGGGACCTATCTACTTATCTAAATTGGGCCTAGATACCACCCTCCTACCTATCTGTGGATTATATACCTGGGGCCTGCCTATCTACCTTCTCAGGAACTACCTACCTTACTGGGGCCAGCCTACTAATTTACATGGGGCCTACCAACCTACTTTCTTGAGACCTACCAACCTACCTATCTGGTGTTTAGGTACCTACCTAGGGCCTACCAACATACCTACCTAGAGCCTACCAGCCTACCCACTTGGGGCCTGCCCACCAACCTGCCTGGGGCCTACCTACACTACCGTTCAAAAGTTTGGGGTCACTTAGAGATTTCCTTATTTTTGAATGAAGCTAACAGTAAATGAATCAGAAATACACTCTATACATTGTTAATGTGGTAAATGACTATTCTAGCTGCAAACGTCTGGTTGTTAATGCAATATCTACATAGGTGTATAGAGGCCCATTTCCAACAACCATCACTCCAGTGTTCTAATGGTACATTGTGTTTGCTAACTGTGTAAGAAGGCTATTGGATATTTTGAACACCCTTGAAAACCCTTGTGCAAGTATGCTAGCACAGCTGAAAACAGTTTTGCTGATTAAAGAAGCTATAAAACTTACCTTCCTTTGAGCTAGTTGAGAATCTGGAGCATTACATTTGTTGGTTCGATTAAGCTCGCAAAATGGCCAGAAAAAGAGAGCTTTCATGTGAAACTCTTCTTGTGCTGAAAGATGAAGACTATTCCATGTGAGAAATTGCCAAGAAACTGAAGATTATCTACAACGGTGTGTACTATTCCCTTCAGAGGAGAGCGCAAACAGGCTCTAACCAGAGTAGAAAGAGAAGTGGAAGGCCCCACTGCACAACTAAGCAACAAGACAAGTACATTAGAGTCTCTAGTTTGAGAAATCGACGCCTCACAGGTCCTCAACTGGCAGCTTCATTAAATACTACTAGCAAAACGTCAGTGTCAACGTCTACACTGAAGAGACGACTTTGGGATGCTGACCTGCGGGGCAGAGAGGTAAAGAAAAAGCCATATCTGAGACCGGCTAAAAAAAAAGAAAAAGATTAATATGGGCTAAAGAACACAGACATTGGACAGAGGAAGATTGGAAAAAAGTTTTATGGACAGACAAATTAAAGTTTGAGGTGTTTGGGTCACGCAGAACAACTGAAAAGATGCTGGAAGAGTGCCTGACGCCATCTGTCAAGCATGGTGGAGGTAATGTGATGGTCTGGGGTTGCTTTGGTGCTGGTAAAGTGGGAAATTTGTACAAGATAAAAGGGATTTTGAATAAGGAAGGCTATTATTCCATTTTGCAACGCCATGCCATTTACTGTGGACAGTGCTTGATTGGAGCCAATTTCATCCTGCAACAGGACAATGACCCAAAGCACACCTCCAAATGATGCAAGAGCTATTTAGTGAAGAAACAGGCAGCTGGTATTCTATCTGTAATAGAGTGGCCATCGCAGTCACCAGATCTCAACCCCTGTGTACCTGGGGCCTATCAACCTACTTAGGGCCTATCAACCTTAAAGGGGTCTACTTACCTGGTGCCTTGACTATTTACTTTTCCACCTAGGGCCCTTTCTACCTTTCTACCTGAAGCCCCTACCTACTTACTTGTGGCCTTGCCTACCTACATGGGGACTTTTCTGTCTTCCTGCCTACCTACCTGGGACCTTGCCTGCTGACATACCTACCTAACTGAGGCCTTGACACCTACCTTGAGCCTTTTCTATGTACATAACTGGGGCTTTGCCTAGCTGAGGTAAAAGGTGGCCTATTACCTAGAGACTGAGTTGAGGCAGGCTGGCTATCTAATAGCATAGGTTTGGCTAGCTAATTTGGGGTACTACATGCCTAAATGATGCAACCTATCTAAAAGGGAGTGTCTACCTATCTATAGGGCCTTATTCAGTATTCACGATTCCCTAGGCACTTTAGATAGCTGTCAGCCAAACGATGATTAGTGTTTTTTGTATTTTACAGGTTTCCCCGCTGGACTGCATCACACTCGTTGGACTGTATTAAATCAGCGTTAGATCCATTTCTTTAACAAAATGGTCAATGAGAGATGTTGTTCAGGAGTATTTATGCAAGCTAAGGGTGACATGTATAAATGGATCTGCGCCAGTTTTCTGGTGTACTTTGAGCCAAAAAGAATGTATGAACAGGTGCACTCCAAACTTTGGCGCGATAAGTGCCTTCGTAATGTGCCAAACGCTTTTTAATGCGCCAAAGACTAGGGGCATTCTGGGGGCGTGTCGCACCACATTCATACAATTAGACACATTTAGGATTCTTTGACGCCAAATCTACGCGCAGAAGAGTTAGAAAAGCCAGGTAAAGGGGGTCTGCCTGAGCCAGACTTGTCATATTGGTACTACAATACACCTGTATGCATGAACTGCAGAAGAACAGGTTCATACATTTTGCCGCGTTCTACACTGCCTTAAAGTCAGCGCCAACGTTCATACGTATCACCCAAACTGTTATTGTGGTGTTTTTGTTTTATTTTTTGTGACAGATGTCTCTCTATTACTAACGCTGGGGCTTGGTGTCAGCCAGCAGTTTTTATTTTCTCACTGCAAGGGTGACATCAAGCCCCAGTGCGAGTAATACAGAGGCGTCTGTTAGACGCCTCAGTCACTAACACTAGAGTAAAACAGTAAAAGAAACACACTGACAAAACAAAAAAACACCTTATTCAAATTAACACTCCCCAACAACATCCCTCATTGAGCATTTTATTAAAGAAATGGATTCTATGCTGGTCTGACATAGTCCAATAAATCAATCATTGTTCAACGGGAAAATATGTAGAAAAAAAGAAAAAACATTACAAAAAGTATGATGGTACTAAACTTTATGCCCTGCATCCATCAAAAATCATGCATTATGCCTGTGGTTGTAAAAGAAGGAGTTCAGAGTGCGCAATGTCATTCTGAGGGTTATAGGCCATAGCAGTAGCACAATCTCCAGGGGGTCAGTCTTCTGCTTTTCCTCGATCCTTTAGGAGACGGTGCTTCTAAGCTATGTCCTCCACCTGCTGTCCCACCCATGGGAAGCTTGTACAGTGGTGGGAATAGGTAAAGAGGTGCTGCAAAGTGAGGATTCTAAGATATTTGTGTGCAAATTCTGCAGGAATGAGTGGTGGCTGGGAGAAGTCGTATGTGAATTCTGAATTGGATGCAGAAGAAAAGGAGAGTGAACGACTCATCAGACAAGATGTAACCTGTGTGTCTCTGGATGTAATTACACTGTTATCACTTATATGCCTGCAGAGCCTGTATACACTGGTATTTACCAGTGCCGTTCCTAGGGGCGGGCGATCGGCCGGGCGCTGGGGTCCCGTTCACCCGAGGGGGGCGCCGCGACCGTCCGCCTCACCTGCCCGGGGATCGGCCTCTGACTCTACACAGCCGTTGTAAGACGGCCGCGCAGTCAGTCAGGCAGTAGCTGCACACTTGCTGAACAGCTGCTGCTACAGGAAGGAGTCAGGAGGGATCATTATCCTCCTGCCTCCTCCTCTGTATGTATCAGTGCTCATTGAGTACTGATACATACACAGCGTTGCAGGGGGTGCATACTGAACCCCAGCTCCGGACCTGGCCGCGCTGCAGGGATCCTGGGGAGGAGAGTAAGTTTTTATTATTTTATTATAATTAGCTATAGAGGGCAACTACCTGACTATGGATGGGGGAGGGGGGCTACAGGGGCAACTACCTGGCTATGGTTGGGGGGGCTACAGGGGCAACTACCTGGCTATGGATGGAGGGGCTACAGGGGCAACTACATGGCTATAGATGGGGATGGCTACAGGGGCAACTACCTGGCTATGGATTGGGGGGGGGGCTACAGGGGCAACAACCTGGCTATGGATGGGGGGGCTACATTGCTACAGGGGAAACTACCTGGCTATGGGTGGTGGGGGGAGGTATTACATGACTACAGGGCAATTACCTGGCTATGGATGGGGGGGGGGCTACATGGCTACAGGGGCAACTACCTGGTTATAGTCGGCTACTATCTGGCTACAGTGGGCTGCTATCTGGCTGCAGGGGGCTACTACATGTCTACAGAAGGAAGCTACCTGGTTACAGGGGGCAGCTATTTGGGTACAGTGGGCTACTATCTGGCTACAGCGGGCTGCTACATAGCTACATGGGCAACAATCTGGCTACAGGGGGTATTACATGGCTACAGTAGGTTACTATCTGGCAGCAGGGGGCAGCTAACTGGCTACAGGGGCTATTGCATGGCTGCAGGGGGCTGCTAACTGGCTACAGGGGGCTACTATCTGACTAAGAGTCCCAGGTTTTTCATATACCTTGAGGTTTTATTTAGTCTTTATGTGCCACTGATATTTGTTAGATATATGCTATTGCCTTTTTAGTGTGCACCTATGCTACGTTTTTCAGAATATTTTTAGATGTGCACAGCTTCAGTATGTTTTGTAGTTCATTTGAGATTGTATCTCATTGGCTTGCTGCACACAGCTGCCTTTTTTAACAGTGCAGGATGACCCAGTTGGTGGTTCCTACCATTCCCTGAAATTGCAGTCTGGATTGGCGCCTAGTGAGGGAAGTATATTTAGTTAGGGACTCACCTGCTCTGGATCCCTTGACGTTTTGGGAGGTGAGTTAATACAATCTTTGATCAAATACTGTAAACTAAGAGTCCCAGGTTTTTCATATACTTGAGGTTTTATTTAGTCTTTAGTGTGCCACTGATATTTGTTAGATATATGCTATTGCCTTTTTAGTGTGCACCTATGCTTACGTTTTTCAGAATATATTTTAGATGTGCACAGCTTCAGTATATCTGACTACAGGGGGCAGCTATCTGGCTACAGTGGGTACTACATGGCTACAGGGGCAACTACCAGGCTACACGGGGCAACTACCTTGCTACAGGGAGTATATAACTACCTGGCTACAGGGGCTACCATCTGACTACAAGAGGCTACTACATGGCTACCAGGGGGAATATTACATGGCTATCATATGAGGTGCTATAGATGGGGCATTTGTATAGAGATAAGAATTGGTAGAGAAGTGCTGATAAAGTGAGGAGTCTAAGATGTTTGGTTTGTAAATTCTACAGTGAAGAGATATGGCCGGGAGAGGACGTCATGGTGGTCTTGGACAGATGGAAAAGAAGAAGAGAAAGAGACCAACTCTTCAGAGATGTCTCCAGTAAGTCACTAGATATAACTTTACTGTTATCATTTATATGTCTGCAGAGCCTGTCTACAGCTGGTATCCACCACTGCATGGTCACTGTATGCCAGTTATATTGGTTGTATCATAATGACTTATATTCAGTAATGGTCAGTTTGTATTATTCAGTCACTATGTGGTGGTGATACATGGTCAAGGTGTTGCGGTATTCGGTCACTATGTGCTGGTGATATGTGGTATTATTCGGTCACTATGTGCTGGTGATATGTGGTGGTGATGTGTATTCATGGTGTGGTGGTATTATTTGGTCACTATGTGTAATCTTAGTAGGATATTGGTACTATTAGCCTGGGATTCTTGTTTTGTGTAGCATTGTCATTGGTAACTGTATGACTATTATTTTGTTGTTTTATACGTAGCACATTTTGTTAAAGCTTTTTGTATATTTTGGCTTTGGTTTATTGTGATGCAATGTGTCTCATTGTGGTGCATTATGTTATGTAGGGGGGAGAGGGGGAGAAATTTCTTTACCTCGCCCTGAGTGCAATTTAGCCTAGGAATGGCCCTGGTGATTACCACTATATAGTCACTGAATGATTGTTATATACTGTCTGCAGAGCCTGTGCATACTAGTATCTAATACTATACGATCACTGTATGGTGCTAATATACAATCTGCAGAGCCTGTGTACACTGGTAATTACCCCTATATGGTCATTGCATGGCAGTAAAAATGGTCTTGGTATAGTGATATTTATTCAGTAATAGTATAGTGGTATTATTCAGTCACTATGTGGTTGTGTTCTGTGTAATTGGGTCCTTATGCAGTAGCGTTATTGGTAATGTTGGTCTTAGTGGGATTTGTTTGGTAGCAGTATGATGGTGAGATATTTGCTCCTTGTATTATCTAGTAACTGCATGACAATTATTAAGAGGTACTGGTAACTGTTCAGGAGGAGAAGGAGGGTGGTTGGCAGGGGGAAACACATCCAAAATTACACCCCTACAAACAACCAATGTCTTTTTAGAATGTTTTATTAATAGAGCAACTTGCTGTAACAGATAATGGTTGAAACTATGATAACCACTTAACAGTCTCTGGTCTCGCTCAGTCTCAAGTCTCCTTTTCCATCCACACGTGATCTCTCCATGTCTTTTTCTAATCCCTTGTGTCGGTATCTCTTTGCTTCTTTAACTGAGCAACGCACAAAGCTGTTTTCCCAATATCTTTTTTTCTAGGATGCTTGCTCTACTCACTGTGTCATATCTGCTCTCTAATGCTCTCCTGGGATTGTCTCCTCCCCCTGAATATCCTAGGTTCTTTCTCTTCCTGTGTTTTATCCTGGTACTCTAGTGTTACCTACTGTCAATGAGAGAAATTGATGGCTCGAGCTCTACATCTTTCCTCTGGAATTATCTGTTGCTATTGAGCTAGTTGCCTCCCTTTCTTCGCCTTTATCCTCTCTGGCATTTTTGGGTTTCCCTAGGGACTCTGTAACTTCAGGCCTATTGTCTGGATTAGAGGGTGATGACCTTAGTGCAGGGGGTATCCACCAGTCACAGTTATCCTCCGATATTGCTTTCAGACTCAAGGGTGCTCTCTCTGCTACTGGAGGAGCAAGGGTCATCAATAGAGATGGGCAAATTGATTCTAACGAAGTGGAATTCGTTTAGAATTTCAGGAAAACTTCGGTTCGGAACGAAGTCGAACTTTGGGGTACTTCGGGTGAACAAAGTGTGCTTTTGATTGATAAAATGGCTGCGAGCAAATGGGGTACATGGGCAAAGCACCGGAGGAAGAAGGGCATTGCTGCATACTGTGCAGGGGTAAGCCAACAGACCGGGGGATTCTTGACGTCCCCGACTAAAAAAGTCCGGGCGCGACGTAGGGTTTTCCCTTTTCCTTGTATGTCAGGGAAGGTGTGCCGCGCTGATACTCTTCTGAAGAATTGTTTTTTTAAATAGCGATTTCGGGGGGGGGTTTGTCTATTGTTAGAGTTTTGTTTTTAATGTTCTATTTCTAATTTTTTGGGGCTTGGGATCTAAAACCTGTGCTCCCTGAGCTCATAAAATTAAATTCCAAGTGGGATATAAGGCCGCCCCTTTTTTTCATTTAAAAAAACAGCTTTTTTACAATAAAAAATCATTCATTTTTGGCTGCTAATTCTTTGGGCATTTTACACCCAGGTGTTAATTAATTTGTTTTGCTGGTGTGCTGACAAAAATAAACCGCTTTTTAAACCCAAAATATATAAATTTTTTGACCAATTCACAAGAAAAGGGTTAAAAATTAATTTTTGTTTTTGGGGATAAAAACACGAATTGTAAACGCTAAAAGTACTATTTGTGCGGCTCAATTCTTTGGGCAATTTACACCCGGGGGGTTAATTAAGCGTTGTTTTGTGGGGGTTGCCCCCAAAACCTTTTTTTTCAACGCCAAAAAATACATTTTTTGTAGTAATTCAAAAAAAGAAATTAAAACTGTAACTCTTTTGTGTGGGTAGAAAACACGAAATTGTAACACCTTCAAAGCTATTTTTTTGGCGGCTAATTCTTTGGCGAATTTAATCCGGGGGTTAATTAAGCGTTTTTTTTGCTGGGTGTGCCCCCAAAAACGCTTTTTCAACGCCAAAAAATATACTTTTCCCCCTGTACCAAAACACAAGAAAAGGGTTAAATTACAATGTATTTTTTGTTTTGTACGCAGAAAACACCAATTGAAACACGCTACAAAGTACTAGTTTGTGGGCATTCTTGGGGCAATTTAACCCGGGGGTTAATTTAAAGGTTTTTGGGGTGTGCTGCAAAAAAAACCGTCTTTTTCAACCCCAAAAAAATAAAAATTTTTTCCCCTGTGCCTAATTACAAGAAAAGGGTTTAAATTAAACTGTATCTCTTGTTGTTTTCGTAAAAACACGAAATTGTAACCGTACAAAGTATGTTTGTTTTGGCTCAATTCTTTGGCGCAATTTACATCCAGGGATTAATTAAGCATTGTTTTGCTGGTGTGCTGACCCCAAGAGACCGTCTTTTTCAACGCCAAAATATATAAATTTTTCCTGTAGCCTAATTCACAAGCAAAGGTTAATTACAACTGTATCTCTTGTTGTGTGGAGTAGAAAACACGCAATTGTAACACTCTAAACAGCTACTAGTTTGTGCGGATCAATTCTTTGTCGCAATTTACATCCAGGGGTTAAGTAGCGTTGTTTTGCTGGTGTGCTGACCCCAAGAAACCGTCTTTTTCAATGCCAAAATATATACATTTTTCCTGTAGCCTAATTCATGTCCAAAGGTTAATTAAGCCTGTTTGTGCTTTTACATTTAGTAAAACACACAGTGTTTTTAAACAACACATACAAGTAAATTTTTCCTGGCCATTTGTGGAGCGCAATTTATATCCAAGGGTTACCCAAGCTTGTTACTGGGTTCATTTGGAGTCAAAAACAGGGCATATATTTATCATATACAGATATCATCATCAAACAGTGTCTGAACATTTTAGAACAAACTATGTCAGACAGAGAGGTGGCAGGCTCTGCACCTGCGAGTGGCAGTGGCACAAACATTCCTGGAACAGGCCCAGGTCGCAGCACAGCAAGGGGACGTCGCAGCAGGGGTCACTCGGTGAGCCACAACTGCCGCTGTCATCTAGCGGCCGTGTGTTGTTCAGCAACCCAAGGGTTCTTGATTGGTTGACTAGGTCATCCGCTTCCTCCCAGATGACATCTGACAACCCCAGCCAAGAGTCGGTGGGAACCTCAGACACAACCCTTAGTTGGCATGGCCGGGAGCGGGTCAGCGGCCCTCACCTCTCCTCAGCCCGCCTCTGTCCCCATCCGGTTTCCCCTCACCCAGAATCTACTATGTGGTCGGGGCCAGCGCCACTAATAGGGGGATGAAAAAATTTGATGGGGGGCATCAGCAGCTACTTGGCAGCGAAGAAATGGGGGCCAATACCCCCTGCTTTTTCAGTGGGGGCAAAGTTAGATGGGAGAGTGGCATGGGAGGTCAGTTTGAGAGGTCAGCCTGGGCATACCAAGACCTGAAGGACAGCAGGGGACATGAAAACACAAATAGATATGATGTAGCCACCGCACTTGGGAGCTGGGGAGGAAAGGGCTTCATCACTCAGGGAAAGAGGGTCACTTGCGGGGTCAGGCAGCAGTGCACCCAAAAGGGGGAGTCGTGGGCCGGAGTAGCAGGATAGCGCAGTGTGAGGTCGGGAGCCAAGGGGGCCACGGGGAAAAAAACCCCTTTCGGGGGGCCCCAAGAAAGTAGGGGCACGGGGGCTCAGCGGGGGCACGCCGGCAGTATCATCAGGGGGGAGCTTGACGGTAAAACCCGATATCGGGGGGTTGGGGCTTTTCTTTGATAACACCCCGGAGGGCCGAAAATGGGTGTATTGAGAATCGTGGGCAGAAAGTGAACTGGCCAGGGAGTAATTTTTGGGCACCACGGCCCTGCTCAACACATCAGCTCACCATCCGGGGCCTGGGAGAAACGTGGCTCAAGTGGTGGTCCATCCTGCCGCCGCAGCCAGCACGCCCGGGTCCCCATGCCATTGCAGCCTAAAGGGCCCCACCACCTCTGCAGAAGGGAGCTGTTTCTTTTTTGACATCATCTGCCGGTCCAATGCCCTCTCCTCGCTACCAGGCCCATCAGTCTTTTCAGTGAGGCGATTGCAAAGAACAACATTAGCGCCACCACCCAAAGGTACAGCACTGACCGTGCTCCTGTCCAAGTTGTTTGTATTGCGTCCCCCCCTTTCCCAAAAGGGTGGACTCGCACCATTCTGAGAACAAAGGCTTGTGCCAGCCGAGAGGGAGAGTTCCAACCCGTTTTTTTATTTTCCCAAAAAGGCATAACCAACACTTCATAAAATGAAAACAAAGGGGTGGTCAGTCCTTTGACTTATGGGTTTTTTCCAAAGTCACGGGCGGGGAAGTCTGGACGTAACAGGGCACGGCCAACATGCCCTTTAGGGCCCCCACTGGGGAATGTGTTTCCTCCCCAGGGCACACCAACGTCTTGGACAGGAGACCCCGCTTTCCCTCCACCTTTGTCAAACTGCTCCCCTGCCCCAATGTCCGCCTCCTCCCCTCCACCACACCACCATCCACCTCCACAAGTACTGCCCACCCATACCACTGTGTAGGACACGCGGTGTCCCATTTTTACCCGGGCTTCCTGGGGAACGAAGTCCACAGGGGAAAACTGCCCCTTCCATTCAGCAAGAAATCATGTGTGGCTTTTCTCCGCCCAAGTGCAAATCGGAACCATGGTGACAGAAAAAGGGAGGAATTTTGGGTTCCCCGCGTGAAACCCGGGAGGGATGGTCCAGGCCCCTGATGGCGCACGTGTTCAATCGGGTTGTAAAAAGGTTCCTAAAGTCTTCCACCATCTTCAAACATTCTAAAAAGGGCCAGGAAACTTTTCATGCACTTTATCCATTCGTACAAGCCAGGAAAAACCCTCCTCAGTTGCAGCGGCAGAACGGCCTCCCCCAACACACTCTGTTTTGGCGATGTTTCCAAACCCCCCAATTCCAGCCTGCACATGTTGGACCGACTGATAACAGAGAAAGGCCTTTAACGTTTTTTTTGATATCCGGGGAGCGAAGTAAACCCCCTGGTAACTTTGATGTCACCAGTGGCAGCCGCGTGACATGCCGTTTTTGAGGGCCTTGAGGAGGCGCGTTATTTCAGTCGCCGGGACTACGGGAGAATGACGTCTTTTCCACTGTTTTCAGTCCTGGGAACAAAGTTTTAAAAATCTGTTGGGGGGGGGAAAGGAGACTGGCGACTTCATCTGGGGCCCACATGATCCGGTGGGGATTTAAATGGAAGGAGGAGGGGGCCATTGGACGAAGCAGCTGGAAATGATGTTTTTTTACCCGTGACAAGAGAGGAGGACAGGAGCAGCTGGGGGGGGTTGGGGGGAATGGGGAAGACAGGCAGATGCCCCCAAAACACCGGGCAGTTACGTGGAAATGGAGCGGGGGGGCCCCTGGGAGTCACTTGTGCAGATGCCCGCACATGTTTATTTGCCTGGCTTGACAGAAAACGTCAGACCCGGGCAGAGGGATGCTTCGGCTCCCCCCACCCTATTGGCCCCCTCGCTACCGGTCCAAAATGGGACCTTTTTCCCAGCTATTGAGAGGGAAGAAAAACTCAAATACAAAGGGGAAAATCCTCCTAATCATTTGGTCGCTCCTATGTGCGGCATCCCCCTCCTCTGACAGGTCACCGGGGGTTCCTCGCGCTCACGTACTACTGCCGGGCTGCTGGGGGAAAGGGTGGGGGGGTAGGAGCAGTACCCGCTCCACCCAGTATAACCAAGTCTGGAGTCACGAGACAGCTTCCTTCACCCGCCTATGAGGAGGGCATGCCAGCGCAGCAGGGCCTGGACAGTCCCTGAACCCAAAAGGTTGTGGCCTACTTGGCAACACTCTCCACCCCAGTTAAAGATCCCTGGACCTTTGGGCAGCCAAACTGGATGTGGGGCCGCAACTTCCCATTTGCGTGGGAGAAGCAGTCCCCGCCCGGCCAGTAGTGGGCATCAGAGCGGGGGGTTCATGCGGCGGGGGCCTCGTTACCCCAAGGAAACCCTTTCCACGGGAAATGTGGAACGACTGACCTTTGTCAAAATGAATCAGGCGGGACGGGCCCGGATTTTCCACACACCCAATTACTTAGGCGTCAGTCTGGGGGTTTAAACTACTTGCCTAGCCACATTTCTGATGCCCCCACCCGCCCGATGCCACACCCCCCGCTGCCGTTTCTCCATCTGCCCCCCCATCTTTACCGGGGGCTGGATTGCCACCCACCTCAACACTCTGTCATTGTGCCACGATTTGACCTCATGCTGCTGCTGTGTTTGCGTTGTCGTGACATCCACAATGTCTTGGCCACTTCTGACCTCATCTGTTGCTCCCCGCCCCGCCTCAAATCTCTGCATTGTGCCCCTCTGTCCTCTCCTTTTTTTGCCACCTCCAGAATTTGTCATTGTGGGGCCCCTGTCTCCCCCAAGCTGCTGCTGTGGCTGATGCCATGTCCCCCCACTGTGTCATTTTGCCCCTGCCCGACCTTATGCTGCGCCGCCCCCGGGCTCCGCTCTCAGTCATTGTGCACTCATGGTTCATCCTGTTTTGCCCCCTCCAGAATTCATTTGCCCCTCTCTGACCCTATGCTGCTGCTGGACCCTGCCGTCTTCCACAATGTGCATTGTGCCACACTGGCCCAATACTGTTTTTCCACCCCAGAATGCATTGTGCCACTGCCGACCTCATGCCGCCGCCGTGACCTCCCCTCTCAGTCATTTTGCCATTCTTGGCTTCCTCCTGTTTTGCCACCTCCAAATGTCATTTGCCCTGCCTGACCTCATGCTGCTGCCGCCTACCCCGCTCTCAGTCATTGTCCATTTTTGTGGGCTTCCTCCCGTTTTGCCCCCTCCCAAAAGTCATTGTGCCACTGCCTGACCCATGCTTGCTGGGTGCTGCCCGGGCCTCCAACTTTTTCATTTGTGCCACTGTCTGATCTCATGGCTGCCGCCGTGCCCCCGCTCTCAGTCATTGTGCCATTTTTGTGGCTTCTTCCGTTTTTGCCCCCTCCAAATATCATTAGCCACGCCTGACCTCATGCTGCACCCCCGGACTCCCCCTCCAGTCATTTTGCCCTTCTGTGGCTTCCTCCTGTTTTTTCCACCTCCAGAAATATCTTTTGCCACTGCCTGACCTCAGCTGCTACCGCCGTGACCTCCCCCCTCTCATCATTGTTTGCCATTCTGTGGCTTCCTCCTGTTTTGCCCCCTCCCGATGTCATTGTGCCCCTGCCTGACCTCAGCGGGTGCCGCCGTGACCCCCGTCTCAGTCATTGTTTCCATTTTTGGCTTTCCCCTGTTTTGCCACCCCAGAATTCAAGGCCACGCCTGACCTCAGCTGCTGCCGCCGACCCCCGTCTCTGTCATTGTGCCCTTTTTGGGCTTCCTCCTATTTTGCCCCCCTCCAGAAAGTCATTGTCCACTGCTGACCTCATGCTGGGGGCTGTGGTCCTTTTCCGTGTCCTCCACAAGGCATTGTGCACGTTTGGCCCCATGCTGCTCCGCCGTGACCCCCGCTTCATTTTTATTGTGCCTTCTGTGGCTTTTCCCCCTGTTTTTCCACCTCCAGAATTATTGTTCCCTGCCTGACCCCAGCGCAACCCCCGGGGACCCCGTCTCAGTCATTGTGCCATTTGTTTGGGTTCCCCTTTTTTGCCACCTCAGAATGTCATTGTGCCACTGCCGATCATGCTGCTGCCCCCGGACCTCCGCCTCATCATTTTGCCATTCTGTGGCTTCCTCCTGTTTTGGCCCCCTCCAGAAAGTCATTGTGCCACTGCCTGACCCCATGCTGGCGCCGTGACCTCCCCCTCAGTCCTTGGCCCATTCGTGGTTTCCCTGTTTTGCCACCCCAAATGTCATTGTGCCACGCCTGGACCCATGTGCTGTGGCTGCCGCCGTCACCCCACACTCTTTCACTGACTCTCAGCTTTTTTTTTTCCCGCTTTCGCTGGCATGACTTTATCAGGCAAAATTCCCCTTTAGTTTTTGGTCATTTTTGCCCTCTAAGTGCCCAGGGAATTTTATAGTGAAGCATCTAAGAGCGGGGCATCTCTGCTGTCAACAAAACACAACTTGTATGAAGACCAAACCAATCCCTCTGCTATTTAAGCATGGCACAACGTTTACAGCACCCGGGAGGCTCTGTGCAGCCGGAAAAGCTGTTTTTTAAAACGCGTTTTCGTCCCGAAGAAATTCGGACTAATTTATTTTTGTGGGGAAAATTTCCCGAAGTGACGAAAAGAATTTTGAAAAATTCGCCCAAATCTATCATAAACAATATTTTACAACATATGCTTTAACCCCCCTCTTTTCCTTCTTGTTTGACTTTGAAGACTGGTATCTCAGGATTTGGTTGCCTTAACAAGTTTTAGACCTAGTATTCTTACTTCTATTGCAATTTTCCTATTCTGATAGTTATTTGATCTCTCTTTATAACTCAATATCCTATTTATAATAGTAATTGTTTTAACTTCTTATTACAGTGAGCTATTGCAAGCCCAGTCTTCATTCATCCAGGTCGCATACCTCTTGTAGGTATCTTCTCTGTTCCTTTAATGTCTTTGGTATCCGACCTCTCTTCTGTCTTCAAGGGTCATCATGTTGCTGAAAGGACAGATTTGGAAGGGGTTTCCAATTGTTTTTCCTTCTTTAACACAACGGCCTCTTTCAGAATCTGGTGCAGTGAGAGATGATGGTCTAATCTTACATGCTTCTGCAGTGTTTTATTTAGAAGAAGAAACTGATCAAATAGCAGCACCTCCACATTAGCAAATGAGACCATGCCTTTTTCTTCCTGTAGTGTAGTCATCAGCT
Organism: Phyllomedusa bahiana; assembly: GCA_025379985.1. NCBI lineage: Eukaryota > Metazoa > Chordata > Amphibia > Anura > Hylidae > Phyllomedusa > Phyllomedusa bahiana. Next base: position 25,699 of record JAODAL010012046.1, on the reverse strand, counting down.
CTTACAATCCATTTGCATACTGAGACAGTGTTTCATCTTCTCAATGGTAACAGGCAAAGAAGCATTTCCTTAGCACTACTTCTGACGTCACATCACCTTAAACATCCTCTAGCGGGCACACAATCTGGTCTATTCTCTCTTTCTGTTGGACCATTTTCAACATATGCAGTTTTCGGTCTTCTCCTTCAGAGAGCCAGCTCAGCCTTTAAAGGGGTTGTCTCACCATGTCACAGCCAGCTTCAGGCTCACACTTTCTGGTTAGGCTGTGGGTGGTTCTAACGCAATGATTGGCATATCATTTCTGCTGATCCTAGCTGATCCTATTATGTTGACATGAGTGCTGCAGGCTTATAAACAATAGGGCACAAGGCTAAAGAGCTCTAAAGGGTTAAAGCTTATCATTAAGTAATGTAAAGATAAGAAACAGAGCAGAGAGTAACATCACTATCTCGACCACTGCTACAGGTTGTTAGAGTGCAGAGCGGTGGTCGGTAACTAGGGAAGCTTGTATACAAAATCAAGAGATATTATCTGCTCCTAACTCTAAAGAGAAGCAAAATCAGATCAGCAATGTATTTAGTAATATTCCAGATTTACCATTACCCACATGTTTAAAGCTATGAAAAAGAAATACCCATTTTCATTGTGATGCCACAATGCATAAGTGGGATTCCCCCTCCACGTTTTAGTTTTTTTTTCCAGTCGTAGAGAAATACATTATTTCTGTCAAATCAGGGAAGATGATTTAACAAAGCACCCACCAAGACTGTTACTGTTTAACTTCTACTAACTTCTGTATCCATCATTCCGGGCTCTTTTGCCACATAGAATAGAGAGGCATCACAGCAAATAGCCTCTCTTTTTGAACATTTTATTTAAAAATTGTCTAGGAGCAACTTGCTATAACAACTAATAGTTGTAACCAGGGTAACCAGTCTCTGGTCTTTCTCTTTTCATACACAAAATGTGTGTCCTTATCAGGACTTTGAAACCTATTAGAAAAAAATTACCTATTAGATTAGTCTAGTGAAATTTAAATGTGAGAGATCCACGGTCCAGCCCTGAGGCCCCACCATGACAATTGTAATAATGGACACTAAGGGTATGTTCAGACGGCTTATTTTGCCGCGTAATTGCGCACGCTTTTCGCCGCCTGTTGTGTTTTATATGCGACAAAATGCATGCCGCAATTACGGTAATTCATACCTCTCACAGAGAGCTATGAATTACGCGTTGTCTCCCCAGTTGTACAATACGATCATATCGTACGCCCGGGGAGAGAAGTGACATGTCAATTGTTCGCGGCGCATATCAGCGCGTGATACCAAAACACCCGTGGTATTGCAGCACGTACTGTACGCGCCACATTAAGCCATGTGATCATATCATAATAGAATCATGCCATAGCAACAGGATGCTACCATTGAGAACGACCGTGAGAGGAGCAGTAAAAAAACACTAGTATTGTTATAAAGAAAATTATGCACATTTAAATGGAAGACAAAGAAAGAACCTGAAGGGTGAACTATACATTATATTAGCTATAGTGCAAGAGAAATTAACTTCAGTGGTTACTTTTGAGTCCAAATGTTAAAAGTTTTAAATCCAAATATCATACAGTTAAATATTACACATCAAGGGGACTCAACATATACCATTGGATCCCTCAAATGCAGTGTAGCTTTTGTTTCCAGGTTTAATGTCCCTGAAAAAAGGATTTTAGTGCTATATGTCTATATAATATTTTTTTCTCTATTGAATTTATGCCTGAAATAAATGTTGAACTAATGTGTAACATTTCTTTATTTGTAATAGACATTATTATGTTGGCAAGCATACTGTCACATTTTTCATGTGGCAAAAGACTTATCTGTCTCCACACACCTGTCTTTGCTGTGAAAGATTTTGCTGACGTGATGTCTGACAGTATTTTTAAAGTATTGGCAGTTTCTAGCAGTTTAACAATTCTGTTCTAAGTATAGATCTTGAAAAGCTGCTCTATTATTTTTCAAGACTCTCAAGTGGTGTATAGCAGTGAAAATAGGTAACACTTCAAAATGATTGTTGAAATCCAACCTATTAAAAATGCTCGAAATAGATAGATCTTACATCTACATTTCACTTTATAAAAAAATAGTATTTATGTGTAACTGATCTATCAAGATATGCAATGAAACTTAGTGGGTCGAATCTATTATTTCTGGTATTTACTTGCTTATTTTGTGACAAGCAGTTTATAATTGTGTTTGATTTATTAGTTTGGCACACAGCAAACTTGCTTGGCACTTTGAAACTTCCACCGTTCTGTGCCAGAAAGGGACAAGATGATTGGTCCCAATTTAGACCAACTAAGTGCTGGTATTTTTCATGTCAAACGTTTTCAGCGAGAAAGTTAAAACTTTTATACCTGTGACAAAAAGCTAGATGCAACAAACCAAAATGGTGAACATGTCACAAAACTATTTTTTTTTGGGCACAAAATAATAACCAATAACAGATAACCAAAACGAAAAATGGCACATTACAATAAAAAAACAAGAAAAACAAGAAAATACATAATAATAAGAATGGACAACTGCATCAAACTCTGCAGCAGAAATACCTTATTCTAATTTCTAAAGAAGTAATGTTAAAAATAATAATTTAGAGTAAGATTTATCAAAATAACCAATCAGATTCCACCACTAAATTTTTATATGTCATGTGGAAAATAAAAAAAAACAACAATTGTTTGTCATGGGGAACTTTTACGGGAAAAGTTTTAGGTGGAATGGGCAATTGGCAATGGCAACCATGGCCATTCTTGACATTAGTTTTAGTAAATAAAAATTCCACATGGAAAAACAATTTTGGAAAAATTGTTCTTAGATCTGTATGTTAAGCAGTACTTTTGTTATTTCTTCTAGAAATCCAATATTAAACTGTCAGCTTGGTGCTACTAATTAGGGGTGTTCCCCTGCATAGTCTGACATTGTCCAGTCAGTGTTGACAAAATCAGTGTATGAATTTGAAAACTGGAATAGTAGCTAACACCCAGTTGACTAGTAGCACATTTCTAGAAGAAATAACACAGAAACAGTGCAACAGGGTTACAATAATGGATTCCTCATAAGTATTCTTTTATAGAAAACACAAATATATACTAAACAGACATGTTAGGAGATGTCACAGACCCTCTTTAAATATTTTTCTACAGTTAATCAATTGTTTCTTGATGATAGTGTGACACAACCTTACAGAAAAAGCATGTATGCTCAGCAGATACCTTACATTTTACAGAGTATATCGGAGCGGATAGATGTGGACTGAGTGGTTGAGCCAGATTTGATTAAGCCCTGGTTCACACGGCTTATTCAAACCATAATTGTGGGACGGATTTTGCCCGCAATTCCGGCTTGAATAAGGGGCGTCCCCATAGACATGCATTATCCACGGCGCGTATCCTGCCGGGATAATATGCATGTCACTTTCTCCCCGCCCGGCGGATTCCCCGAGCTGGGAGGAGAGACTGAATCCACAGTTCTCTATGAGAACTGTGGATTACCGTAATGGCTGGGACGGATTCCAGCCGTATTTCGCGCAGTATGGCGCGCAATACGGCTGCAATCCGTCTATGAAATAAGCCGTGTGAACGGCCCCTAAAGCTTCTTTGTCTTGTGATTTAGTAGTCATTTTGGACTACTTTATATCTTGCAAGTTAAAACGGTTGTCTCACAATGCTGTTTCACAGAGTCATAGATTGGCATATCATCTTTGCTGTTCCTAGATGATCCTGTTGGAGGGACATTAGTGCTGAATGTTTGTAAACAGCAGTGTACAAATCTACATGACTCTAAAGGGTTAAAGTTCATTAGTGAGTAATGTAAACAAGCTCTGTCTTGCAGATAAGAAACTGTAGGGAGTGACATCACCATCCCGACCACTGCTGCTGCAGTCTGTTTTAGCAAAAGGAGGTTGTCAGGAACAGCTTTAACTCTGAAGGAAAGCAGAATCAGAAAAACAATGTATTTGGTAATAGCCTTAATTTAAAACTGCCTAAATGTTAAGGTAATCAGTGAAGCACCCCTTTAAAAGTAGTCTTATAGAAAAACTAGTCATATAGTATGTGGTTGTATGATAGAACTGAGAGCAAGCGGGAGATCCTTATTGGAGGGCCTACAGTAATCTTAAGCAATCTTGACATGATAAAAGGTATCTGACACATCAGGACCAATGTAGTCCTACAAATGGTAACTAGTGTTGAGCGACCAGTAAAAAGTTCTAGTTCGATGAGAACCTCAAATTTTTGTGAGTTCCGTTCGAAGTTTTATTCTAACTTTGAACCCCATTAAAGTCTATGGGAGAAGATGTTTTGGTTAACTTTTATACCTATACAGGTGAGGAGAAGCTGGAATCACCATGCATAACAGTAAACTGGATACATGGAACAACTTAGTGAAGAAAATTTGGCTCTAAGAGTGACAGAAAAAAATTGAGAGGATAAAATACTTCATTCCTCTCAATGGCCTACGCATGGGCGTAGATATAGGAGGTTCAGCTGCAAAAGGCCCTGCATCCTGAGGGGGGCCCAAAAGCCCCTTTGACACATAGGAGATCTGGAGACGGTGTATTATATAATTACTGAACCTCCAAAACTGCAAACACTGAACTTGTGGGCACTGAGTATGATTTAGCAAATCCAAGCACTCTGTATAGTATATATCCATTGTAGCAGAGCAACCAAAGGTGGTTGCATCGTGCTGCCACTAGGTGGTGTACATCAGGAGACCTGATAGAAACGTGCCACCGAGGGCCTGGTCTCGGTGGGGGAAGCCAGGTATTGTCGGTCAGCAACATTAGGTTGCTGACACCCGTACGTAGTACGGCTGACATCCAGCAATTATGGGCTGGCTTTTCCCAGAACAGCTGCAGTTGGGTGGATGGCTGTTCCCATATTCCAGTTTCTTTCCAGGCCTATAAAAAGCCTGCTTCTCCAGGTAATCAGGGGGCGTGGTCTGCTAGCGGGAAATGCAGCAGAGGAGCTGGAGAGGGAGGCTCTGGCCCCGGAGGCTTGAGGGAAGCTTATACTGTACTGAGGGAGTACACTGTGCATAGTGCTGGACATTAGGTTTAGACCACCGATAGACAAGGTCTATTTCATGTTTTAGTTAGTGGCCAGATGGCCTAGGTTTTGATTTATGTGCATGTTTTTCTGTAACCTGCTTTCCCAATAAAACTGGTTGAGGCCAGTGACACCAAAACCTGCAGTCGGAGTGCTTTATGTTGGATGTGCCAATACCGATCTACGAAAGACGACGATCCTGTGAGCTAAACCCCTAAGCTGGTCCAAGATGGATGGCCGCCAAAAGTGCAGAAAGCTGCGGAAAATGAAACTGAAAATGTGGTGTCGAACCAGAACCGTAAATGTTCAGTTCCAGTTCTAAAAATTTGACAAGTTCTACTAGAACTTAACTTTTCTAGAACAGTTCGATTAACACTAATGTCAACCCATTTTGAAGCTGATGTTGAAGTAGCTGTCATGCTACTGAAGTTTACTGCATCATTTTTAGTTTCATTCAAAAAGAACCTTCTAGTTTTTATTGACAGCAATACAAATATTATATGAGTAATATACATTACAAAAAAAATATGGTACAATGATAACAGCATACCCTACAATTCAATTAAATGGCATTCACTCAATTTTCTCTGAAGGGACTGGAAACCTATGAACACTGCTATGGCTCCAGCATGAAATTTCTTAATTTTTGATTAACGAGTATAGGGAGGGACACAGAAAGTAGAGTTTATCTTGCTGCCAGGTCTGTAATTTCAAAACACTCTTATTGGAATAATTTCAGTACTAAGAGGTAGAAAATGTATGCTTAGAAAAATCTTGTTAAAACCCCATGTTAGAAATGGGAATAGTATGGTGTGAGTGCTACCACAGTTTTTCTCTTCTGTATTGTCTGACAAGTCAGGAGAGAAGGTTTTGTTGCTAGTGACACACTGCTTAAAAATTACACTTTTTCCAATGGGATTGTCAATCAGCACAGCAACCTGTCTCAGATTATTCAGGTCAGCACAATGCAAAATAGCGACTAAACTAAAAATGACCAAACATATACGATAGCTGTCGGTCAAACATTCTACAGAATGCTTTCTCCCATAAGCTTCTTATGAACATGCAAGCTCCGTCGGATGTGCATATTTATTTCATGATGAGAAGGGCAAGACATTGGCAGACACTTCTTGCAGTGGCTTATTCTCTGGCGGAATAAAGAATTAGGCATATTAAAACCCAACATGCTGATTGGTGAGATGTCCCCATTCAATTTTCAGGAGATCGGAACAATTTCTATTTTTTTAGGGTATAATTTGTTTTAGTTTCTGTTACTTTCCCCTGTGAACATTCAGTAAAATTATGTTTTTTTTTTACTTTTAGTGTCTTGCATTTTATACAAGGAAAATAAGTTTGTAATAGGAATTTTGTCAATCAACAAAATGTTGGAGAAGTCAATTTTAATAAATGGAATCCTTATACAAGGGATGGAGATGTACACAAAAGGACGGTATACCTCTTACAATGCTGCATCCTGCAGTCAGAATAGGTTTTCGCTGTGCCTCATAAACTATTAACAGCAGTGTATAGTTATTATATGCAAAATAACGTACAGTGAAAACTGGAGCTATAGATATTGGGTCTTACTTATCAAAACTGTCTAATAGTGAAACTATCTTTGTCGTATATACTGTAGCAACCAGAGTTTAGCTTTCATTTTTTCTGAGCAGCACAGGCAGTTTTACAGTTAGTTTTGGTAAATGATGCCCAATGTCTTATTTATTTTTTGAAAAAAAATGTATGTGCATGTATACAAAATATACAAGTGTATATACTTTTTTTGGACAACTCATGTTTTATTAGAAATTCTGCATTTGAAAGTACATGACGACAACGATGAAGTAGTCCTAAAATTACTGATACATGATTGATGTAGATGAAAATTTGGTTGAACACAATCTTTAGCAAGAAAGGTTTATTGCTGATAAGAGTATTGATTCTGTCACTATTTGTTACTACTTTGCTACTCTCTACTCCCCATTTATTTGCTCGGATGGCTAAGCTACAGCACTAATCATACCCAAATGGCAAATATAATGTTCTGAGAAAAATGTCAATATTTTTATCTTTTCCACTTCAGTTGATTGGTTTCTTTTAGCTCCACAATTCAGCTGCCGAGATCCAAAATCTATCACTTTACAGCTTCATTTTCAAATAAGAGTGTGCTTGACGAAAGCGCTGTCCTTAAAACTAATTTCGCAAATACAGTACTCTGAATATTCAGTATGAGACAGAAATATGCAATTTGAGTTTACATATGTCATATGTATTCCAAGCAGGAATATAGATAAAATACAGCTCCTCAGTTAATAAGCATCACTTTATGTATATCTCCTCTCTGTCAGTCGTTACACTTGTTTCTTTGTATAAACTGAATGGTTTACTGGATCTTATCTTGTTTCTTTAACAAACTTTATGCAACAGGAACTTCCTCAGTAATGTGTTCATAAGAGTCTATTCAGGGCCTATAGCTCAAAGTCTGTCTTTGGCGATGTGCTTGTGGAACGACAGTCTCCCTCTCCATACACATGGATTCCTCCTTTGTTGTACTGATGTTGCTTATACTACATTCACATCTGTCTTACAAGGCTTCCCTGTGGTACTTTATACCTTCTCACTGTCAGTATTCCATGGGCTCTGGGCCTTACTTTACTCCTTCCTTTTTACACATCTACTCTCTGCTGCATCCAACTGCCGCTAACTGACTTTCTGTTCCTCCCTGGGTTCTTGTCATTGCTGCTTGCTCTGCTAGTGTACCTGCACCATCTACTGACTGGATGGTGAACTTCAGATTCCCACTCTACCAGTTTACAGTTGCTGGAACTATATACCAAAATGGTTTCAATAAAGTGATGCTGGACTTCAGCTATGTTCACTGATCAGCTCTTGTCACTTGCAGTCTGGCAGGTTTGTCTATTCACCCTCCTCTACAAGCAGGTACAAGAGTAAAAAAAAAGGAACTGCTGCTAGCGCTGAGCAGACCTAACATTTCCCTTCTGTTTCCCTACGCTGAAATAATTTAAACTATTAGCACTAACCATTATTTTTTAAATGATTTTGACCATTCATTAGACCATATTAAAAATACATTTAAAAGGTAACCCACTGCATTGAAAATGCTGTCCAGCCTGTGTGTAACAGGTTATAGAGCAGAAGAAGTAGAGTAAATTGATACACATATTCATAAGAAAAGAACAGGATATGAGTGAGGAAGAGAAGCTGAATTCTGTGATTTATAGGTTTATATGATTTGGAGCAGAATTAAAAGTACCGTATAAGCTGGCTCGAATATAAGTAGAGGCACCTAATTTTGCCACAAAAAACTGGGAAAACCTATTGACTCGAGTATAAGCCTAGGGTTGAAAATGCAGTGGCTACTGGTAAAGTTCAAAAATAAAAATGGATACCAATAAAATTACATAGGCAGGTAAATGTCCCCCATAGGCAGGTATAGGCAGGTTTAGGCAGTTTAATGTCCCCCATAGGCAGGTATATGTCCCCAATAGGCTGGTATAGGTAGGTATAAGTCCCCCATAGGAAGGTATAGGCAGTCAAATGTCCCCCATAGGCAGGCATATGTTCCCCCTAGGCAGATATAGGCAGGTATATGTCTCCTATAGGCAGGTATAGGCAGGGATTATAAAAAAATAAAAAATACTCACCTTTATCCCCCACTGCTCTGATGTACTCCATCTTCTGGCACAGGCAGCGTGATATCATCAGGCCGCACAGGCAGCGTGATGACATAGCATGCTGCCTGTGCAGGAAACTCTAGAAGGCCGCAAGTCTGCTTACAGCATTCCGGAGTCCTGTTGTGGAGCAGGGAGCGCTATCAGGAGTCGCATACAGCTGAAGCGATCCCCGCCCGCGCCCAGGCCATGTCAGTGCCCGGACACTGACGGATGACTCGAAATTCAGCTGTATGCGCTGTCAGAGGAGTCATATACAGCTGAAGTGATCCCCACCATGGCAGTGCCCGGACACTGATGGGTGACCCCAGTTAAAGCCGAGGAAGGCATTTTCAGCACATTTTTTTGTGCTGAAAAACTCGGCTTATACTCGAGAATATATACGGTAGTAAAAAGAAGAGAAAATATCGACAGGATTTCTTCCGAGACAATAGAAGTCCTGCTAACTCTGCCCACATGCAGTGATTGACAGCTTTCCCTATATTAGGGTATGTTCACACAATTAAATTACAGGTGCATAGTAGCGGGTACTGTGCGCCCGCAGCTTCAGGGCTCAGTGTAATCGCCAAAAAGAATTGACCTGTCAGTTCTCTCGCCGGGCGCATATTGTGCCCTCGGGGAAAGAACAGGTAATCATAGCTCTCAATGAGAGCTATGACTTACCGTATGAATTACCGATATTTCACCATGTGAACATACCCTTAGGTTATGTTCACACGGCTTAATTGTGGGGCATACAGTACGCCCCGCAATTACGCCAGGTCTTCGGTAGTCACGCTGATCGGTGTGTACTCCCGAGATGCTGGGGGGCCAGCAGCCCGCTGGCCACATAGACATGCATCACTCAATCGTATTGTACGAGCGGGAAGAGGAGGCGTAATCCATAGTTCTCTATGAGAACTGTGGATTACTGTAATGATTGTGGCGCATTTCGCTCATATTAGAGCGCAGTACGCTCGCAATACGTGGCAAAATGCGCCCCAAAATAAGCCGTGTGAACATACCCTTTGTGTGAGCACAGAACAAACCATCAATCATTGTATGTGGTGGTGGGGTCAGCAGCACTTTCACTTTGTTTTTTTTCCACCTGCTTTTTGTTCTGAAAATCTGCTGCAAATGATCTCAGAGCAGCTTCTCTCCCTCTTTCACATCCTGCTCTAGGATAGGGTAGCATAAACCGCCTGACAGATTTGCTTTAAATATAGTCAGTGAAAGCATCATAGTTAAAATGAAAGTTAATGGTGTAGAACTAAAGGGACTGATTTACACATGACCCTAGGCATTGCTGACTCACTCCCATTTTAAACCTAACTCTTCCAAATAACGACACAATACTTACTTTTGAATAATTTTGGCCACAACAGCTATTTTATTAACAAAATACAATAACCAAACACGACAAAAATTACTAGTGGGACAATTATCCAAAAATAACCGAAACAACCTCCTTGGAGGTATTACCCCCAACCGCACCACAGAGTCTCAGGGGCACCACAGCCACAAAATGGCGGGGAATTTTGGGTTTCACGGTTCGGGGGGAAACCCCTTTGAAGGGGCCCCACTTTTGCCGGGAACACCAAATTTTCCCCCAAAATTGGGGCCCCCTTTTAAACCCCCCACCGGGGAGCTTTCCCAGGGAAACCCCCCAAATTGAATGCGAGACCCCCCCCAAAAGGGCCCCCAACCCCCCGTAACTCCCCCCAATCCCTTTTCCTAAATTCTCCGGGGCCCCACAACCCCCAATTCTTCCAAAGCGCTTTCAAATGAACATGTCTTTAAACCCCTTCCCAGGGGACCGCAACTAACCCAAAACTCGCTTTTCACCCCCCCTCCCCCTTATCCTTTTTGGGGTTTTTTGAATAAAAAATTCCCCCCTTTTTATCCCAAAATTTTTAAAACATCCTCCCCAAAGGGAAAACCGCCCCCCCCAAATTTTTCCCCTACCCTTTAAAAGCCCCAAAAAAAGCCCTAAAAAACCCAAAACAAAAGTTAAAAAACCCTGAGTTGCAAATTGGACTAGCTCCAAAACTCAAACATTCTAAAAAACAAGCGCAAACAAAAACCGGCGCCGGACCCTTTCCCCGGAGGATTTTTCCCCCCCCCCCCCCCCCCCCGGAAAAATCTTCAAAGTTGTTTAAAAGCAAAAATTTTCCTTGGGTTTGAAAAACGGAACCCCCCCCAAATTTAAAGCCAAAACCCAAGCTGCCAAAAATTTGTTTCAACCTGGATACGGGGCCCGTGTCGGCTGCCCAATTTTCCCCAAAGAGTTTTAATAAAGTCCCAGTTTACCCTTTCCCGTCCCACACCCCCCACCCAAAACCTTTGAAAAATTTTAGAATTCCCAGACCCAGCAACGAAGCAAAAAGGAAGCCCGGTCCCCCTGTCACTGTTTCCCGGGAAAGTAATCTGTCTGCTTTTTAAAAACCCATGCCCAAAAAGGTTTTCCGGGCCCCTTCCCTCGTGCCTTTTGACCCCAGTCCCCCCAAAAAATGATCCCACGGGCAAACGGGAAAGGGGAGTCAGAAATAGAGATGGGCAAAATTGATTTTTAACAAAAGTGGTTTTCTTTTAGAATTTCGGGAAAAAACTTTGGTTTTTGAAAAAAAGGGTGGGAAATTTTGGGGGGTAATTGGGGAACGAAGGGGGGTTTTTTTTAGAAAATTTGGGCCCCGCAAGCCATGCTTTAAAGGGGGCAAAAAAAATTTCCTGGGGAGGAAAAAAGGGGAATATGTCAATGACATGTGCGAGAGGAACCCATCAGAAAGGGCCCGGGATTCTGGGGAAGTCACCGCAACTATAAAAGTCCGGAACACGACGGGGAAGCTCCACCCCTTTTCCCCTGTGCTGTGCTGCAGCTGCATTTGCTGTGATCTCACAAAAAAGAAATTCTTTTTTTAGCAGAAATTTTTTTGGGGGGGTTCACACCCTTTTACAAAAGCGTCCTCTTCGGTCAATTTTGATTTTGTGGGGGTATTGTAATTAAAGCCCAGGGGGGCCCAATTCTGCTGAATAAAAATTTTTTAATGCCTTTGGTCAGTTTGGGCAATTGAAATACCCAAAGGGGTTTGTCTAAGCCTGTTTTTGCTTTTGTATTCATTTTAAAAGAAAAAACGTTTTTAAAACCCACTTACCATTTTAAATTTTTTGCTGCTAATTTTTTTGCGCAATTTATATCCAAGGGTTTCTTAAGGGGGTTTGGGGTTTTGAAAGTCAGTAAAAAAAAACTGTTTTTTCACCCAAAAGCAAATTTTTTTCCCGGGTTTTTTCCCTGTTGCTTTAATTTCTACCCAAAGGTTAATTAAGCATTTTTCTCCCTTTTGTAGTCAGTAAAAAAAACGGTGTTTTAATTCCAAAAAAGAAATTTTTCCGGGTTGGATTCCTGTAGAAAAATAAATTTATATCCAAAGGGTTTAAATTAAAGCGTTTTTGGGTTTGTATTCAGTAAAAAACCCGTTTTAACACCCACATACCATTTAAATTTTTTGCTGCTCATTTTTTGCGCAATTTTTACCCAAGGGGTTTAATTAAGCTTTTGTGCAAATTTTTATTTTCAGTAAAAGAAACGGTTTTTTTCAACCCCAAAAGACTTTTTTTTTCGGGTTTGTTTCTGTAGCAAAATTTATATAAAAGGGTTTTAATTAAGCGTGTTTTCTGCTTTTGTAGTCGGAAAAAACGGCTTTTAAAAACCCATCCCCAGTTTTTTTTTTGGGCTGTTTATTTTTTTTCCCAAAATTTATACCCCAGAGTTAAAAGTGTTTTTTGGGGTTTTTTTCATTTGGAGTAAAAAAGGGGGTGTTTTTAAAAGAAAGAACTTTTTTCAGGTTTAAAATTTTTTGAAAAAAATTTTTATACCGAAGGTTAATTAAATGCGGTTTGGCAGTAAAAACATTCGGATAAAAAAGGGGTTACCATTTTAAAGTGCCACCCTGGTAGGCAAAATCCGGGTTTTTAAACCCTTTTTGTGTTTGACCAGAAAAGGGTTTTTATTGGTTGAAAGGTTCCATTCCCTTTAGAAAATTTTATAAAAGGGAAGAGTCGGTGGGAAAAACAGGCCCCAAAATCTTTTTTGGCCCTGGCCCAGGAAAAGTCCGCCTCACCTGTCCTCAACCCCCCTTGTCCCCTCCGGTTTTCCCCTTTGCCAGAGATCTTTCTATGTGGTCTGGGGTCATGCCCACATACAGCGAGGGATGAACAATTTTAGGGGCGTCAGCAGTAAATTTGGGAGCAAAGAAATTTGGGGGCGGCATCCGCTGCTTCTTGCGTAAGCAAACAAAGTTTGGGTGTGGAGAGTGGATTGGGAGGTCATGTTGTGAGGGGTCAGGCCCCTGCATACCAAAAACTGGGTTTAGGAGGAAAAAGCAGTGAAGATCTAAAAAAATTGATGTGATGTAGGCCCACCACAATTGGGGGCCGGGGGGAAGCAAGGGCTTAAACATCGTAAAGGGGAAGAGGGGGGTTTTCCCGGGTTACGGGTAGGCAGCGGCGCAGCCAGCAAATGGGTCGTGGGGGCCGGGGAGCAAAGCAGGGGTTTGCAGCGTGCGGGTCGGGAGCCAAATGGCCCCCGGGGGGAAAACCCGCTTTTTCAGGGGAAGAAGGGTTTGCGGAAAAGGGGGGGCAGCGATTTGGGGGGCGGGGGGAGTAAGGGCAATCAGGGGCGGGCGTTGGTGGTTTTAAAACAGCTCTTGTGGTTTTAGTTGGGTTTTTTGTGGCGTTCTTTTCTAAAACACCAGAAGAGGAATTTTGGGGTATATGTAGGAAAAAGGGGGGCAGAAAGTGAAACGGTTTTCCAAAGGGGGTGACGTTGGGGACCCCACGGCCCCGCGTCAACATAGCAATGTCCCATCCGGGGGCCCGGGAGAAAAGTGGGTAGGTTTTGGGGGTCCACCTTCCGCCCTAAACAAAAAAGCCAAAATTTCGCGCCCGGGGGGCGCATGACATTTCGCCCGTTAAGTGCACCCCCTCTTTTAGGAAAAGAGCTGTTTTCTTTGCCATATCTCCCCGGTTTAGCTGCTCCGATCTCGCTTCTATGGGCCACAAAATCTTTAAAGAAGGGCGATTGGCAATGAGACAACAGTATGCGTCCAACCCATCCTAAGGTGCAGAAGCTGACCATGCTCCTGTCCAAGTTGTTGGTACTGCAGTCCCTCCCTTTCCAAATGGTGGACTCGCACCGTTCAGAGAATTAATGGCCTGTGCCGAGCCAAATGTGGAGAGTTCCCCAAGCTGTAATTTCTTTTCCAAAAAGGCAGTACCAGCCCTTCACAAATATGTGGAACAGAAAGTGGGCCAGTTCTAAGGTGCACGGCAGCGAGGATGTGTGGAGCTGTAACTACGGTTAGGGCCAGTACATGTGCTTTACGGCCCACTGGGTGAATGTGCTTCCTGCCCAGCCACACCCAACAACTTGGACAGGAATGGCGCCTTCTCCTCCACGTTGTCAAACTGCTGCTCCTGCGCCAATGTCCCCTCCTCCTCCTCCACCACCAACCACCACCACCATCTCAGCCTCCACAAGTGCTGCTCCATCATACCACATGTGTAGGGCACAGCGGTGTCATGCAGTTCTATACCTGGCTTGCCTCGGCGAATCACACAGGAGAGGAACTGCTCCGCGTTGTGTAGCAAGAAATCGATATGTGGCTTTCTCCACGCCAACTGCAAATTGGACCCATGGTGACGGACAATGGGAGGAACATGGTGTCCACGCTGTACCGAGGAGGGATGGTCCATGCACCTGCATGGCGCACGTATTCAAAACGGTTGTGAAAACGTTCCTGAAGTATTCCACCGGGGCTTCAGAACAAATTTTGAAAATGGCCAGGAAACTGTGCATGCACTTCATCCAATCCTACAAAGCCAGGCACACCCTCTTCGAGTTGCAGCGATAGAACGGCCTCCCCCAATACAGACTGATATGCGGTTTTTTCCACCTGTTGGAATTCCAGCCTGCACATGTTGGAACGACTGTATGAACAGAGAACGGCCATTAACGATTTTTTGATGATCCAGGCGGACATGAGTACTCCCCTGTGTAACTTTGTTGTCTGCCAGTGGCAGTTCTTGCGTGTCACCTGCCGTTTGCTGAGGCCATTTGAGGAGGTCACGTTATTTGTCAGTCGCCAGCACTACGGGATGAATAACGTCATTCCACTGCGTCATGTCCTGGAACAGATGCTGAAAAATCTGTCTGGGCAGGGGACAGGAGACGTGGCGACTACATCTCCGGCCCCCATGAGTCCGGTGGGGGACTAACTGGAGGAGGAGGACATTGGAGCAAAAGCATTTTCGGGTGAAATGATGGTTTCCTACCCAGTGACAGGACGAGGACAGGAGACTGGAGGAGGAGGGGGGAATGGGGAAGACGGGGAATGCCCGAAAGCCCTGGCGTATACAGGGAGATGGGGCGGGGAGCCCCCTCAGATTCACTTGGCGATGGCCCCACATGCGGTTTGCCGGGGCTTGACAGCCAATTTCCACCATCTGGCAGAGGGATATTTTTCTGGCTCTCCCCCCCCTTTTGGAAACCCTCACTACCGGTCCAAAATGGAGCCTTTTTTTTTTTCCCCATCTGCGAAGGGAGGACAAACTAAAAAACTAAAGAGAAACCCCGAGTCATTGGCCGCTGCCATGTGCAGCTGCCACCCTTAAAGGTTTTGACCGGGGGTTCCTCACGTTTACTACCACTCCGGGCTGCTGTGGGAAGGTGGGGGGGGGGGTAGGAGCTGTACCCTTCACCCCGCAGAAAATTAAAAGTCTGGAGTCGTTTGGACATTTCTTCACCCGCCTAGTGAGGAGGGCCCCCCAACAGCACGGCCGGGAGCAACCTGAACCAACAGGTGGTGGCCTACTTACACACTCTGCCACCCCTTTAAAGATCCGCGGGCTA
Source organism: Phyllomedusa bahiana (assembly GCA_025379985.1). Taxonomy (NCBI): domain Eukaryota; kingdom Metazoa; phylum Chordata; class Amphibia; order Anura; family Hylidae; genus Phyllomedusa; species Phyllomedusa bahiana. The sequence goes on along the minus strand of JAODAL010012046.1, from coordinate 10,023 downwards.
GGGCCCACCAAAGGGATGTTGGCTGCAACTTGCCATTTTTGCAGGGAAAACTGTCCTGCTGGGCCATATGGGGCTAAGGCGGGTGTTCATGCGGGGGGCCATCTTTTACCCCAAGGGGAAACCCCGTTGTCAGGGAAATGTGGACAACTGACCTTTGGGCAAGTGAATCAGGCGAAATCGCAGGATTCTACACCCAAATCCCTTAGACGTCAATTACATCCCATGACGCCTCACCAAAAAATTTTGAAAATTATCTGGATTCAAACTACCGCCCAGCCACTATTTATGCCCCACCTCCCCGATCCACACATCTGCTGCCAATTTCTCCACGCCTACCACCATTTTTTACCAGGGACTGCTTGCCACCCCCTCCACCCCTGTCATTGTGCCACTCTAGCCTCATGCTCGTGTGTTGCGGTGCCGTGACCTCCACACTGTGCATTTTGCCACTGTTTACCTCTGCTGGCTGTGGTTGCTGCCAGACCTCAACCCTTTCATTGTGCACCCTCTGACCCCATCTGCTGCGTTGCTCCTACTGTGACCTCCACAGCTGTCATTTTGCCCCCTCTGGCCTACTCCTGTTTTGCCACCCCCCCGAATGTCATTTGGGGCCCTGCTGACCTCATCGCGCGTGGGTGCTGCCTCCCTCCCCACTCTGTCATTTTCCACTGTCCCCCCAAACACCCCAACACCGTGGGGAGTAAAACGGGGATGGGGCAGGGGTCCCCCAGAAAATTTCACACAGGGCCCCAGCAGGGATTTTTTTGGCTGGTGACAGCTGAAGATCCCACCCCAAGGGAGCCTTCGGGCCCCACCCTCTTGGGGCCCCCGCTTTTGGTCCAAAAGGGGGCCCTTTTTTTCCACCTTTAAGGGAACAAACCAAGTACTATAGTAAATCCTTTGTATAGTTTCCTAGCCTTCTGAAACCCTTTTTTTGGCCAAGGCAATTTACCTCCTTTATTCACTTTTTAAACCCAAAAAAAGTTCCAATGCATTTTTTTATTAAAATATAAACGTGGATTTGAACCAGTTCTGGTTAAAAACCCTTTTTTTTTAAAACACGTATGTATTGAAGGAACCCTAAAACAGGGGAATGTTTTTTTGGGGCTTATTTTGCTTCAGCCATTTTGGGGAATTTAGTACAAAACGGGAAAAGTGCAAAAAACAAAAGCTGCGAAACTGGCTTTTGGGTGATTCTTCATATAAGAATGGAACGTTGTCCAAACTGCAGACAGGAAAAAACCACCTCCGCCCCTTTTTGAGGGTCATCTGTCAATCCTTGTACCGACCTCTTGCCTCCCTTCCGCCCATCCTTTCCGGGCCTGACCTTTCGCTTTTTCCCGACTCCCCAAGTTTGCCCTTCGTTTTGGTACCTACTACACCCGGCTTGCCACCTAAGCAAATCACATCAGGGGTAACAACCTGGAACCCCGGGCTCGGGGAATACCGGGACCTATTAGATTTCCCCCCCTGGCGGGCTTCCCACGCTTTCGGTGGGCCAGGGATCCACTACCGCGCTTGGACACTTTTGACCATGTGAAAATTTTATTTTTCTTTTTTTAAATTTGCAAAAAATCATGCACGATTTTTTTTTCTTACCCGATGGGGTGCAGAGTGTACATTAATGAGCCAAAAAATGAACTTTTTGGATCTATCCAAATGGTTGCAATGAAAGAGAGTGAAAACCGGAGGGCTCTGGTGAAAACTGGGACCTACTTAGATTCCGCTCCCTGGCGTGGCTATTGCCATCGTCCCCTTACTGTGCTGCGATCTGTGGCGGCTCCAGTAACCTACTACTGTGTTCTTTGATGCTATTGTAGGATCTTAGCCCTCAGCTTGTTTTTATCCAGCTTGTGCTGCCATGACTTTATCAGGCTGCATTCCCGCTTCAGTTTTTTTGGTCAGTTTTGCCCCTTTAAGTGCCCAGGGAATTTTAGAGTGAAGCGATTCTAAGAGCGGCGGCAGTCATGTGCGTGTCATACTAAAACACAGCATTGTATGAAGACCAAACCAAGCTCCCTCTGCATATTTAAGCATGGCACAATGTTCTACAGCACCCTACAGGCTCTCTGCAGCCAGGAAATAGCTGTTTTCTAACGCAATTTGTCCCGAAGTAATTCGGGACGAAACGGATTTTGTCAGCGATGTCGGCGAATCTAATTTTTGAGAAATTTGCCCATCTCTAGTCAGCAATCAAATTCTTTACCCCCAGAACATGCTCCGCCACCACCCAAGCATTAAGGGCTAGACACCCGAGAACCAAACATCTCAAAAGACACACCACGAGAATAGAGGACGCTGTTGATCGCCTGAACAAGACCCATGTTATCGCAATGAAACCTATCTTTTTTATCTCGGAATCGTTCGACCCAAATCTCAACAGCCACCACAATAGGAGACAACTTAAACAAGGCTAAGTTCCTGGTCAAGCCAGCCTCAGACCAATCCCGAGGCCGTTGTCTCACGCACCAATCGCTGAGACAATAAGCCCCAAAACCTACCCCGCCTGCTGCATCTGTGTAGATGACAATTTCACAGCTTGAGACAGTCTCAACCATAATCAGCGAATGCCTGTTATAATGCTCCAAACACCCATCCCAAACCCACGGGTCTTCCCGGTATGGTGCCCTCACACCCGAAGTCGCTGCCATAAGGCATGTGCAACAAACCCCTCCCAGGGGCATGATCCTGCAAGCTAAGTTAAATTTTCCTACAAGGAACTGCAAATGCCGCAAAGGAATTTTTCTCAAAGAGCATGCACCCTCTCTTCTGGCAGCCTGCACTCCATCAACCCTGAATCAATGCAAATTCCCAAGAAATTAAGGCAAGTAACAGGCCTTCCATTTTATCGAGGGCCAACGGAACCCCGAAGTGCCCAGCGACCCATTGCATGGCTCAAAACAGAGAGAGACAAACTGGTGAATCCCCGGGAACAATAAACAAAAAATTGTCAAGATAATGAATAACCGAAGGAAGGCTCGAAACGTCCTGGACAACCTATTCGAGAAAGGATCTAAATGTCTCAAAATACACACAGGATATTGAGCATCCCATGGGTAAACACCTGTTCACGAAAAAGGACCCCTCCCAACTACAACCCAACAAACGTAAACTATCTGTATGAACCGGTAATAACCAAGAAGCCGATTCAATATCGGTTTTCACCATAAGGGCCCCTCACCCCTGTAAATGAACCCAGTGTACTGTCATGTCAAAAGAGGTATCGACCACCGAGCACAGCTCAGAAGCAATCCCATCATTAACTGAAAACCCCCATGGAAAAGACCGGTGATGTATCAGCCGAAATTTATTGGGCTCTTTTTTGGGCAAGACACCCAATGGGGACACAATCAAATCCGGAAAAGGTAATGAAGAATAAAGCCCTGCCATCTGGCCAAGGGAAACCTCTTCACCAGTTTTTCAGCCACCACCAGGGGAAGCGCATAAGACAACTTCAAGTTCTTAGTAGTGAAGGGGACCTTATGAGAAGGAGAAGGAATCACAAAACCGTCCCAACAAAACAGTCCAAGAAATGCACAGCATCCTGATCCCCATATCTGTCTAGGAATGGAAGCATCTTGTCCAGCCTAACCAGCGTCACCACCTTGGGTATTTTCGGAGGGGCCCTTGCCTTTTCCTCATCTAAAGCAACAAACCGATCTGTGTGATGAACCATTACAGATAGCACACACGTGCTTGAACTGACTAGTTGTCTCAAACTTACACTGTCCATTGTTAAACGGCCAACAGGTTCTCGGTTTTTGGACACCTTGGCCTTGCCCTCTCACACCACCACCCAATCCGGAATGGCTGGTGGAGCCGGCCCCGCCATGAAGGGGCTGGCCAAAATGAGTCGGCGCCATGACCCGAAGCCACAAGCCAATATCCTTGTGATCCCACCGGATATTTGGCCTCCCCTCCTTCCGCTGCCTAAATTACTCATCATAATGGAGCCAAGCCTGTCCTCCATAAACCCTGTAGGCTTCTCATGTGGCATCCATATAATAGAACAATGCCGAACAATGTTCTGGCATCCTTTCCCCATCCACACTGGCCTAAATCGCGAAAGCCTGAAACCAGTTATTGAATGTCTGAGGAATTAGCCACCACTACCGCTTTTCCTCCTCCTCCTTCTTATTCTCATCCCACTTGCCTTTTTCAAGATTAAACTTTTACAGCGTCAGAAGGGAAAATATCTCCACATACTCATCAGCCCAATCATCCAGCTGTACACTATCCACTTGTCCCTCTTTGTCTGCTTGAACCGAGACTGCTGCACCTCTGGTCTCCGAGCCTACCTCTAGGTGCTGTGCAACCCTGTGAATGGCTGCCAATCCCTACGCCGCCCCCGGGCACCTCCTGGCTACACCAACCACCCATCTCCAAATGAGCCAACAATTCCATAAGTCTTCTGCTTAGATCCTGCAATTCCCCCACATCCCAACTGGCTGATCCCAGGGTTACTCACCTTGCCCTGAGGCTACCCCCTGAGACATCAAAATAGGTGGAAACGAACAAGACATGGACGTATACTCCCCAGGCTGGATGGGGGCTGTGACCCCACCGGCTGCCAATCTGGATCCCTGCCGACTGTCATTGCCGACCGACAACTCATCAAGCCTCTGGTCGCCACAAACTATCACGACCGCACTTCAACCCTCCCAGCAGTCTGAACCAGAGGCCCGAATTTCAAACAAGGGCTGTGATACCTACTTCATTGCTGGCACTGGAATTCCTCTGGAAGTGAAGGAACACCTTATGCCGCACGCTGGAGGGCTCTTGGCTCACAAGGGGCCCTTGCCATAAAGCCAGCCACGACTTGCTCCCGACGAACTATCGCGGGGTCTGGCACTGTCCCTGACTGGTGCCCCGCCAAGGGCATGCGCCGCAGGAGAAGGAGGGTGCATGAAAGAGGCAACAGAAGGCCCCTCCTCTGAGCATGGAGAAGGGCCAGACCACCTGTGCGGATTCCTCCCAGTACGGCCCATGGCGTCAGACCGACCTCCCTGCTCTGAAGGGTCTCAAGAGGGGCTCCCATGGTGACATCTGGCCCAGCTACCTGGGTTGTCTCACCACCTAAGGCTTTCTGGACCTGCTCTTGGAGCCAATCTGGACGCCTGGAGCTAGCTGTCGAACACAGCTCCTCGAACTGCTCCTCCACCACTGTCATGGTTCTGAAGGAGCAGGAAGACAGGAGGTGCACGTCCACTCACTCTGGTGTGCTGAGCGCGACTGCATCCTGTTCCCCAGCATACCCGGCATAGGAGACATTCCAGCCCTCCTAGACTCCGCCCACTGCCATGCCCATCCGTTCCCTGCAAGCAGTGTCATGTGTGGGCCTCCCCCCAGTCTGCGTCTGTCTCCGGCCCTGGACTGGATCTCAAGTAATGTTATTAGTATGGGGAGCATTCCCACCATAGACTTCAATATCAAATCACTTTTGGGACCCACACCTATTTCTGGAATAGACCCGAAAATGTTGGCTCAGAGTTGTGGATTGGTACGCACAACTCTCAGTTCTCTTCTATGGGAGTGTTCGCTCTCCCTTCTATGTTGACACTTTCAAGGGCCCGTTCAGGCCATATGTGTGGGTATCTGAGGTAGGATCTGCACCTACAAGACTTTGATGGCATATTCTATCAGCCATCATAGTCAATGATGAGCACACCCATAGAAGGAGTTTTGCTCTGATATATTGACATTTAAAATTCAGTTTGTTAATATCATTAATTAAAAATATGTACCATATTAGAACAGCTCTCTTCGTTCTGTTTCAGGGGTTCCGACTTGCACCAATCTTCTGCCTTGCTGGCCACGCTGGCTTAGTTGTCAATACCAATCTGCTAATATCAAATAAGTAGTGTTGTTGTTTTAGTACTTTTAAAAAAATAAAAACATTCTCTATCTCTATACTTTGCGCCACAGCATCATTTTCTGCAACCAATTATTGTTTTGTTTTTTCACTTATGGAACCGATGGTGTATTTTTTTAATCACTTTTAATTCCAAAGAATGTGAAATGACCTAAAAATGTTGGCCTCAATTTTGCTGGTGGATTTATTCTCTTCTTGAATATAAAAAAAAAAAAAAAGAAGGAATCTAGGAATCCTTAATATCCTTCTCCTTTATTGAAAAACTGGCTTAAGCGTTTCAAGTCCAAGGAGGACTCTTGATTAGTGATGAGCAATTGTGTCAACAATCGTTATCGAGTCGATAGTCTATTTCGGCAATTATCTTGTCGATAGTCAATAGTCGATTATAGCTGATGACCATTAAAGTCTATGGGAGAGGAACAACAGTTTCATTCTTATACCCAAACAGGTGAGGAGAAGCTGGAATTAAAATCCACAACAGTAAACTGGATACGTGCTACTTCTTAGGCAAGACAATTAGGCTATAAAAGTCACAGAAAAAAATTCATATGCTAAAATAATTCATTATGTTCAGTGGCTAACCGAAAACATGAGGACGGCGTAGCCACAGCAGGTACAGCGGTAGCAGCTGCAAAGGGGCCCCTTTCACACAAAACAAGACACCGGTATTGGAAATGGCACATGGGAACTGGCAGGAGACCCCTATCACTTTTTGCACCAGGGACCAACATCTCGTCACATATGTGGTGGCAGCAAGAACGTCCCAACGGGGAACGTGGAGGTTCAGCTGGCAGGGCCCTAGGGGGTCCAGTTGGTCAATGAGCCCTGTCTCAAATTCCTGCATTCTACTGTCAATTTGTGTGGGTGGAAGGAAATTGCTCACTTTTCATTTGGAATGTGTATCAAGGATAGTGGACACCAAGTAATTGCTGTTCATTTTGATGGCCTTGAAGCGTGGGAAATACGCTTTTTTCAATTAGACCTTTACTATTGGTTTCTTTTACAGCAGCATGACCCCAAAACCTGCACAGATGCCTTATGAACCCTCAGAATAAAAAGTGCCGGAAGAAACAAGTATTTGAACCAGTATTTTAGTGAAATGGACATTGACTATCCCTGTCCTTTAATGCAGCATGACCCCAAAATCCACACAGATGCCCTTATGGACCCTCAGATTAAAAAATGCCAGAAGAAACTATTATTTGAACCAGTATTTTAGTGAAGTGGACATTGCCTATCCATGTCCTGTACCACAGCATGACCCTCAAACCTGCATGACCAACAGATTAAAAAGTGGCAGAAGAAAGTAGTCTTTTAACCACCATTTTATTTGAACTGGGCATTGACTATACTTGTCCTGCACCGAAGGATGCAGGTTGCGTTAACCACTGAAGAACAGATACTGTAGGTGACGCTCTTCATTACTGAGATTCACAGGGAACTGACCCAGCGATGACAGGCCTGACGGTCCTGCAAATGACGATGTGCTGGCTTTCGTGTTGTCCACAGCAGTGGAAGGAGCACCTTCTCTCGTACCTCTAGCTCCATGTTCTTCCCCATTCTTTGCTCGCTTACCACCTTTTAGTTCGCTCCATGTTCAGAAAGATAAAAATGTAAAAGGTATAGAAGAGTTTTTCCACAGTCTCTTATTGAGAAACTGTACTGCAAAGACGGCAAATCACAGGTATTCTTAAATTCCTGCATACAAGGGGGCTATTGGCAAAAAAATGGGACGCACAGAGTACAATATACAACTATTGAAAAGTTAGATGAATGAGATATGGCGGTTTTACAACGCTGACATGTAGCACCAGTTACTATAAAATCTGTAACCCAATTTGCGTACAAGTGCACGATTTGCGCTAAACTGAGACGCATGAGTGAAATAGAAACTATTTAAAACTTATATGGATTACAAATGGCGGTTTTGGCACCACTGACAACAGGCGGCAGTTACTATAAAATATCTGTAACCCAATTTGCATACAAGTGCACAATTTGTGCCAAATTAAGACACACTGAGTGAAATAGAACTATTAAAAAGCTATATGGATTACATATGGTAGTTTTGGCACCACTGACAACAGGCGGCAGTTACTATAAAATATCTGTAACCCAATTTACGTACAAGGGGGCTACTGGCAAAAAACTGGGACACACAGACACCAATAGAAATGCAAAAACAAAAGGGCAAATTTCACCTCAGGTGGAAGGTCTGCTGGCCTCAAAGTGTTAAAAAAAATTGCTATTTCCATGTGAGTTCAGGACAGGAGAGACTAGGCTGCACATCATCAACCCTCCTTTACGCCACCCCGGCCCCCACTTCCCTCGGCTGCACACAGCACAAGATTTCTTTACAAGTCTCTCTCTAACTAAATCAGAACTTAAATTATCTAATCTAACTATATCCTAAGCTTCACAACTACAAGGATGGTTTTCTGTATAAAAGAAGACCGTCCTCTGAGCTGTGACAACAGCTATTGGGACAGGCAGTCAAACGTGTTGCTCTGTAGTGAGATCAGTGAGAAATGAGGCTGAACAGGAAATGGAGTCGCATGCATAAAACGAGGTCATGTGATTTTTGCAGCCAATAAGATTCATACACCGCCCAATCATTACGTCGTACACCCAGCTCACCCGGCTCTATGCTCTTCGCTGATTGGCTGGCCGCCAAAAATACAGGAAGCACTGAAAAAGGAGCAATTGTAAACTTGATAATGATTATCGTTACGATATTCAAGTAAACTATCGCATCATCGCGAAATACCGATAAATGTATAAATTTTGCCAATTTCAACTTTTGTCGATAGTATCGATCATCCCTACACTTGATCATAGCTAATCCACACCTGTTTTCTGCTGAATTTCTGAAGAGTCTGTTAGCTAGAGGCTACCTGAAATGGTTACTAAAAAAGAAAAAAATTGAAGGTAAAACCCAGGCTTTACTATTATAACAACAAAAAGTGCAGAAGAACCATAAAAATATAGATGTAGATAGCAAACAGAACTGACCGATACAAGAAAAACATTGACAAACATACACACTAAGAGAGTGTATGACATAAAACAATTTATCAATTATGATTCTACTCATGTCATTTATACTATTTACTGCACTGCATGTAACCTATATTATATAGGGTGCACAATAAGAAAGTTGAAAACCAGAATTGCTGAGCCTGTGAGTGACAAAAATGGTAACTTCAGGTGACACCAAGTGTAAGATATGCATAAATGTGAATAATCTGTAAATGTGATTTATGAGGAAATATGTGTATATTCAACTTATACTGTATCGTCAATTATAAATGGAGAATTTATAAGTATCACTGACTGGCCTGGAAATGGTTTCTATAGTTAATTGCAAGTGGTTAAATCAAGCAGGATGTACACAGAAGGGTTATTGCCTTAGACAGGCTTATTTCCTTTAGAACGAATTTTGCCAGGTGAATAGGATGCAATCAGGGGGGTTTATTGATGAAGAGTGCCCATACCTCATTTGCATGTGTCTACTGTATAATTTGCCCACAGGGGGGAAAGGTCTTAACAGGATAGACACAATAAACATAGAAGTGTTTATTGCCCCAGGATTGATCACAGGAGAAATATCAGGATGAACACACAATGAACATAGAGGTGTTTATTACGCCAAAACTGATCAAAGGAGAGAGATTGTTTCCCCTTAATGGTGGGAAAATTGAGATCAGAAGGAAAAAATGACATAAATATCCAGAGTTAGATGACTGAGGGAAGCACTCTTGGAGGCACTCTTGGGAAGAGTGTTTTAGGAATCTCTCAGACAGTCCAGGAGTAACCTTTTCCAGATTGGTAGATATGCTCATAGATTTTCCATATAAAGAAATTATTGTAAATTTTTTTTTTACAGGGTTTTTGATATAAAATTTTTTGCAATTTTCTGTGTGGTTTTTTGGTAAAAAAGGGTTTTTATGTTATGGTTGATATATATAATATATATTAATATAATATTTTTAATATATATAATATATATATATATATATCCAGAATCATTTGGTCAGTATTTTGGGTTGGTAATTGTGGTTTTGTTAGTTTTGCAAAACAGTGCCTTGGGAGGTAGATCCCGTGTTGTGGTTGGGTTTTGTTGTATTGTCTGATGTAAATTGAAAAATGGA